>DWLO01002992.1:0-11612 GCA_018245335.1 Dalla quadristriga | reverse complement strand
GGTATATTCAGGGGCGGCTCTAGCTCATGTAGCGCCCGTGTGCAATGAAACCCTGGCCGCTTCTGTCATATCATTGTTGTACTATGATGGTCCAAGACGATGCTCTTAGCTGTCTCAGGGAGCGCCGCGGCGCCCCCTGAGACAGCGGCGCCCGTGTGCATTGCACACCCTGCACTATAGGTTAAGCCGCCCTTGGGTATAATTATGTGCGTTGTGTTTATAATTGAGAATTTAGTAAATAAACTCTACAGCTTTAACCTTTCTTAACATGCACCGATGATTTTTTACTGTTAATAGACATAATTAATGCAAATTGGCAAAAAAACAGTTTGATTTTAGTGGTCACTTAAGTGTTAAAACAGACACCTTATGTTAAGTTGGATACTGCACCACATCGTTGGGCACAGATGTAGAGAATTAATAGAAAAACACTAGAAACTAGCCAATCAATTTTAACTTACTTAAAATAGTATTATTTACTTTTTAAAGTATTAATACCTATATTGTAAGTAGGCTACCTTCTATCTTATACTTTAATGGATGGAATAATCACATGCAAGATATTATTTGTTACTGACCAAACAATTGTAAAGACCACTCTAAAACCTTGGAATTCATAAAAACAATATTTTGCTAATGCAAACTAAACCGGATTATATAAGCTTTGCAAGTACTGATGGTTCACTAAATTAGTACTTTCAATGAGACATAACGAAAACTCACCATTTTAATCTTTATTCAGGAAATAATTGAATGGCGAAATATTAAAAAAACTTATTTCAGTTCACACTAACTAAAAATAAGAACGACACCCCCCACCGCCTATCGATCATGAAATGAAATTAGAATTTAATTAATTTGACAGTTATTACTTGACACCGTCACTATCTGACAGTTAAGAGAACTGTTGAGAAATGTTCATAAAGGTGCGCCCATATTTGTTTCGTTCGTTCTAAACATCTTTCAATTTACGCTCTAAAAATACCCATGAATTTGTTGAATTAGGATTGGGACTCTGGAAAAAATGTTAGTCAT
Source organism: Dalla quadristriga (assembly GCA_018245335.1). NCBI lineage: Eukaryota > Metazoa > Arthropoda > Insecta > Lepidoptera > Hesperiidae > Dalla > Dalla quadristriga. The sequence continues at coordinate 10,577 of DWLO01002992.1, read as the reverse complement.
GTTAGTTCTACTTTCCAACCATAGATCTAGTTTCAAACGAACGAATCCTTGGTGTTTATGAACGTTTGTGTTCGGGGTTGTAGCAGATTTCAATACCTACCAAATGAATGAATATAAAAATCTCTTATATCTATGACTCATTAAAATGACTAAAAGATGGCGGCTGTCGCTGAAACAGCCGATATGACGATTCAAAAGAATTCTCAAATTTTAGTGAACGTGGAAGAGGCACTAGCTGATTTAATAGTTGTATCGTATAGTGCTGAAGACAAAAAGTTCCAAGGAGTGCTTTTGGACTCGAGCAAAGGGTTGGTATAGGATTATTTTTACTGGACTGGCCTTATCGATTAATTGTTGAATTCTGTTTTTACGCAAGTTTATTCCAATTTTTTCAGTAATTTACCTTTTGGAGTGTACAGTTTGCACCCAGCCTTCGCTAAGCAGGCTTCTTCAACTGGTATTAAAGATGATAAGCTACATTCCGTTAGTCAAAGGTTCACTTACCAAGAACCGCAGTATGCAGATGAGGTATTACAAAGGTCGAAAAAAACGGGACCCAAGGGTAAATCGCAGCCGCGCCAAAGGATGACAGTGAGGCTGCGACCCCGCAAGGTGCTGTGCTCCAATTGCCAGGGGATTTGCAATGAAAGTAGTGAAAATGTGGACGTGTCAAAAAAGCGTAAATTGGATTCGGATGATGATGTTCCACTAGACAGTTCGAAGAAGCTAGAGAAAAAGTATCTCGTGGGAGGAATGCTCATACCAAAACTGTCGAGGCTGCAACCTAAGGAAATAACGAGCGCACTGAAACCATCTAAAGTGTCTAAGGCTAGTGAAAAGAGTCGAAGTGTGAAAAGTGAAAAATACAGTGACGATAGTGAGGAACCTACTCCTGAGTTGGCGTTCGTGAGTGTGTCGGCCGACGGCGACATGCGTGACGCACAGGACAATAAGGACGATGTATCATTTAGCAATTTATTTTCAAGTGCTCGGACACTCAAAATATGTTTTGGGGCAGGTGAGGGTACCGTCGTTAAAATACCGCCATTAGCGGGCGATTACAACGAAGACTCCGGGGTGTCTTGCGATATGACCAAGACAGATTCCAAAGCAGTTAAAAAAGCATTGAAAAAAGCTAAGAAGCAAGCAAAAAAGAACACTGCTGAGAAATCACCAGAATTGTGTACTGATAGTTCTTCAAAACACATTGGCGCATTGTCTCCACGAAATAATGTAGACAATAGTCCTCCATCTGTTGATGCATTAGAAAAACAACATAGACATAAAGTTAAGCATAAAAAGAAACACAAGTTGCCAAAAAAGAGGGATGAAAACACTAGTAAAGATAGTGAATCTATAGACTATTTTAGCAATATAAAGGGTAAATGCGTTAATCAAAAGCTTTCAATTAGCTTACGTCGATTAAGCAGCAATTCCTATGAGAAAAGAGATGAGGCAGATGGTAGTGATGATTGGGAAGGTGAAACGGTGCCAGACTTTCCTGCTAATAGCACAGAAGGGGTGGGTGGGCAGTTGCTACGAGTATCACCAGGGGATATTGTTTGGGGAAAAGTTGTGGGCTTCCCCTGGTGGCCCGGCCGAGTGCTCAGTGTCACGCCATCGTCCAAAGCACATGTTGCTTGGTATGCGTCCACTACATCATCTCTCATGCCATGTGATAGTTTGAGCCCTTTCTTGGAGGACTATAAGGTATGTATATTTATTTTTTAGTTGACCTACTGTTTAGTGGTAATTTACCCTTCCTTAGCCAATAAATAAGTCCCGTTTGAAGCATTTAAGATTACAATCCTGATTGAAGTCTGATTGCTGCACCTAAAAAATGAGGCCTGAAGGATCTTTCAAGTTTAATATAGCAGAGACCATGGCAAGTGGGGTTGAAATGTTTTTACCAACAGGCATTTGTGCAAGTGACCCATTTACAGTCTCCCTAAATATATGACAAACATCTTAATATTGCAAATAAAGTTTAGGTAATTCTAATGACTACATGCAAACAGGTTTACAAGGTCTTCGGCCTTCTCTTAGGCTCACTGAGCCTATCTCTTTCTACAAATTTATTTGCGTTTTTTACAAGGAAACTGTATGTTTCCATAATGTTCTGAAGGCATGTGATGCTTAACAAGCATTCTTACTTACCCGTACTTACTCATAGATACTTACTACACTTCTCATTCTATGCGGTGACTTTTGATAATGCCTTCTCATTGCCATTTACTGTATATTGTGATTGAAGAATAACTTCTTTTAAATTAGACCAAATCCAATAGAAAAAGATAAACAAAGTTTAAAACTAGTGTATACCTATGAGGTCGTTTGTGTGTCCATATAATTATTATGTATACACAATTGCATATAATGCAAAGCTACAAAGAATTGTAGTATACAACAGTCTGCCCAGAGTCAATGTTTAACTTTCCAACATTTTTACATTCATACTAAAAGTTTACATTTTTACATGATAAAGCAAGCTTGAAAATGACCTGGCTGAAAATTATGGTTAGTTCAAGGAGACATTTCTAAAAGAGCTTATTCACTCTGCCCTTGAAGAGGTCCAAGTTAACAGTCTGGGAACAAATGCCAGACGTACCAATATAGGTAACCTCATAAAATGCATTTTAACTTTCACAGATTCGCTTCAACAAAAAGAAGAGAGGTGCATACAAGGAGGCTGTGAAACTAGCGACTATTGAAGCGAAGAGTCTTGAATCTCACGAGGACCCTCTGGCAACGCATGCGAATTTAGCTACAATGTCGCCGCACCCCATCGATGTGTTCTCCTAAATGTAATGTAAGAAATTCTGCAGAATTTAAACAATTTGATGTGATATCTCCATTAATTAATTATTTGCACAAACTTGTTGACCATTAGGTGTAAGGTAAATTGGTTGCTTCTATTTAGTTATAAAAGGGCTAAGTAATTTTAAAATTTCTGTCTTTTTCTACAGTTTCACTGCCTGAATATCTTATGCTTCAAATAAACTCTACAATACTCCTGTACCATATTATGTATAAAATACATTGTAACATACAATAGTCTTATATTTTCTATAATTCTGAGCATCTGTTTGAAATACAAAGATTGTTAGGAAAATGGCTAAACTTGAAATGATAGAAAGAAAAATTCCATGTGTATACTTTTATATTTGTTGATCAGTTCCTTTAATGTGGTCTTAAACTATAATAATTTTTTAATTATGGTTATGGTTTAGCAAATATAGAATCTTGGAACCTTCTCAGAACATTTCACGTTTAAATAGCATTAAAGAGATATTGATTTTTAATAGTCAGGTAGCTTTTAAGTGGTAAGGTTTTAATAAAAAAGGTTTTATCAGTAAAGTAATCTGATAAGTATATTTTTGATTCAATCAAATTAGGTCTTATTAATGTTATGTTCACAGTTTATTATACAGGGTGAATTTTTCAAGTGATATAAGTCAAATAATAACTGCAAGGAGGTTTGGGCCGTTTTGATAAAAATCTAAACTGCATTTTGATTCAATAGTACATCATGTTTTATTTTTTTAAATCATCGGGTTTGAGTTCTGGCCAGGAACATGCTTTTCCAAAAAAGTAACGATGCATTTTTAGTTTTTATCAAAATCATCGCCGTGACTCCGTCCCGCGTTTTTCAATATTCCTCGTACTTTTGATGTGTGAAAATTTCCCCCTGTATGCCCTCTTCATCCCATTATTAGTCGCTTAAAAATACTTTTTGGAATAGAAAAGTTGCCGTAAAAATATTTTTGAATAAATGTATATACTTAGATAGTTGTTACATACATGTCTGCCTGTGTGTTTGGTTGATAATGTGCAATAGATTGGTTTTTGTATAAAGTGGTGAAAATTTAGAGTGATATTGTAGTGTTCTAATATAACATAATATAACTAAACAAAAATAAATATCTTAGCTGTCAACAAAATGATATTCCTTAAAAGAATTTTGAAGTTGCAAAACCCACCAGTTTATTCCAGTGAAAAAAATATCAATAATAGTATTTATTCAGTACTGAAGTCTACATAGGTACATATTTTTTACTGCGAGAAATGGTATTACACCATTCAATATTTATATTGCTTTCATTTGCTACTATACAAAAAAATACATTACACATAACATTATTATGTACTTATAAATGATTTGTTGTTTTTTTTATATCATCTTTATTACTCCGTTTACAGTATGAACAGTAAATCATTTCCGCAGATTATATATTTTTTATTATTTTTAGGTTACATTTTATCTTATTACTATGTTATAGCCATTCCTTTTAGATATGTTTAGAGTCAGTTATAACTCTTGGTTTTGGATGGAAGTATTTGTATTGTAATATTTAAAAAAAAGGGTTCACATGTAGACAGACATGTGGATTATATTTGATTAGTTCATATAACCAGAGATACAGCTTTAAAATAATATAGTGTATTAAATAAGCTTTCTACTCAACAATGCTATCTAAATTGCATGGTATACCTTTAAATGATTTTTTAAATATGTACACTATGTTAAATTCAAAACCAGAGTATTGCCATTTTAAATTTTTGTTATTTATTTTGTAAGTACTGTATATATTTTTATACCATTCTCTACTGTATTATATTATTACAGTGTTGTATAAACCCATATTTCATATTTTTTTGCTAAAGTTTATGATATCAACACCTTGGACTCAAGCAATTTTTTATTTTTTATATGGTCACATTCTTTACATAAGTGTTTAAAACATTTTATGTTAGATGGGTACATTATATTTCTCTGTATATATTATTTTTGTCGCAAAATTGGATAAAAACCGCTAAATAGGTACCTACCTACTGGCAATGAACAATACTGTCTGCTAACCTGTAAAGGCCAGTTCACAAGTCTCATACAATTAAAAAAATATCTTGAATTAGTACCTCCCATCACCTGTATGAATCTGCATTTATAGGTAGTTTAAGGGGTTCGTGGCTAAACTCTGGTGTTGGAAATTCTTTGGCCGCCCAAAATCATCCGAGGACTAATAAGTGATATGTAACGATAATAATCGCTCATGCAAACTGCTTAGCATGCCCTCCGTAGCGTTCATAAAATGTTTGCATCTAGCTCTCACTGCCCGAAATTGCCGTTGACTGTTCAGTTAGGTCAACATACTAGGACATAACAGAACTAGAGCGCTTCTTATACAATAGACGTAGACTGAAATAAATTGTCTATTAATATTATCTTATTAATATTATAAATGTGAAAATTAGTTACATTGTTTGATACGCCGTCACAGCTGATCTTCATAGAATTTGATAGAAGTACGAGTCATTATGGTCATAGGATAGTTTTGACCCAGTGGGGAAAGAACCATCATAAAATGTAGATGTAAAGTGGCGGTCAACAGCTTGTATATAAATATATATGCAAACTGTAATTTTTATATTCTGTGGTTATGCTATTGTACATTAGTTTCAACAAAATTATGCCAAAGATGTCCCTGATCTTTGTCTTTGACATAATAAACAGATTGTATTGTATTCAAATACCTATGTTTGTTGTATTTAGGATAGCCTGCTACGGTCTGCATTATAGACTTATTACAGGAATTGTATTTTTTAAATAAGTAAATAAAAAAGTAAGGAGTACCTCTGTACTTTTATTTTTAACAGACTTCTAAAAAGTTATCAATTTGACTGTTTTTTTTTTCTAAGTTACGCCACATCACATAATTATTAAAGGGTGCAAAATGGTTGGAAAAATAGACAAATATACATCTCGCAAGCGGATTTTAATTAAATTGTCACAATGTTTTGGAGATGACTATGGTGACTACCTTGAGCTGATCTGATAATTGAAAGGGAAGGCAATCTAGAGTACCAAATTTTCCGGTAGTCTTACTGGTAAGTTCATTGGGATTGAAATTCTTAGTAGTTCTACTGGTAAGACTAGCCAGTAAGACTTTGAATGGTCCAAGATTTGTCTAAAAAAAGAGAGAATTTTAAAAATAGAATGAAAGATTAAGAAATAAAATCCAATGGTGTATGATTAAATAATTTATTACTATACATTCGTCGATTCGACACGATTAGAAACATCGACCAGCGACCAGAACATTATACAATAATATACAACACAGTTATCGCGACAAAACCGTCATACAATAATGCTCCGTGATCAATTTGTCTATGACACCAACAATCAAAGAAAACTTACATTTACAAAAAAAAAATACTTTTTATTCTTTGGTAATATTCAGTTGAATTACATATTTAAAATTCAAAAAACACTAAGCACAGACTCAGCAAATGATATCTTCACAAGATCATAACTTTTGATAATAATGTTTCGATGAAAATTCAAAAAAATATACTGATACTATAAAATATACCCAATATAAGAACATTAAGTTTATCAAAAACAATGCAAACAATATAATTGGTTGGTATACATTCAAAATAAAGAGTTCAATTTTAAATGACACCGACCATAGACAAACAAAGCAACAATTCGAGGATGCCACATAATAAGGGTTTTTTAACCCTGTTTGCTTTGAACCATTGAATTTTGTGCAGTCATAGTTTCTCAAGATTTTACTCATTTAGTGGCAATAAATACAAAACGTCTGTGCTCATGTATTTTTGTAGTACTTAACTATTTGACCTACACCCAGCTTAAATCTATGGCTAATTGCCACAGAACAGATATCAAACGAAAACAAGATAGAAACGCAATTTGATCGGTCTGTGTATATATGTATATCTTGATTATAATTTCTTCGGCAATTTTCTCCTATGCGTAATTTCATCAGTCAATGAACCTAAATGTGAGGAAATATTGCAAAAAGTCATATATTTGCACTCCGTCTATTAATTTTTCATCCTCCAATGAACTTTAAATTATATAGGATGCTTGCGATGACTTATCGTCAAACTACGCCTCTATCCACCATATCAAAGTATCTTGCAAACAATTAGCAACTCTTTCGGAATTATATTATTATAAGGCTGACAATTCAATCAATCAATTAGCGCGCTTTTTTCATCTGTCTAAACTGACGCTAGGAATAATATAGTCCACAGCCATTCCATACAATTTCTGTTTGTCATCTGTTCCGTGACCGTGAGTATTTGATATTTGAACATAATTTCAACGATAAAGATAACAAACCAACGTAATATCTTCTATGACATATCTATAAGCTCGGGGAAAGCACCCTAAGGGAATTGGTTTGCTAAAAAAATGTACAGCTTCTACAATCAAGATATAAATATACATACAATATCATACTTTTGACAGTCAATCTGAGGCTGACAGAATTTAGAAATTTACTACAAAATGAGTAATAATAATAATGGTCTTACCTAATTAAGTAACATCCAGTATGCATGTGTAAAATTTTGGAAAATAGATACTGAAAGAATATTTTTTTACATATTCATAAAACTTTGATTCAAATTGATTTTAGCGGGATTATTACGAATGTTTTCTAGATTTATTAGATCACGTAATAGTAACATTACAGTACAAATGAATAACAACCACAGGAGGGTAGAAATATTTAATTAAAAGAATTGTTTTGTCCAAAAAAGGGCTCAGGTTATTAAAATTAGAAAAATTGAATACAATTTACGGATCCCTTATTTTGTCAATAACCCTAATATTGTATTTTTTTCCAGATGTTGTTATTTTAATATATTTTGATAACACAGTCCTTATTTATACTAATTGTATACTTACTATAATAAACAGTAATAGGTGGGCACGTGAATTCAAAATACATAAATAATTCAATAGTAAATATTTAACTACAAATATTTAAGTTAGAATTTCAAATATATTACATGGAAAAATTTAATTAATATAATACACGACTTTAACAATAAAAATATACAACTATCCATATTCATATAATTTTAAATAAATCAACATAATAAATTCGTTCAATGTTAAGATTTAATAGGTATTAGCACAAAATAAAGTAACTACTCTTAAATCTACAAAATCAATAAAACCGTCTTAATTATTGAAACAGGTAATAACGACTAACACTTCATTCGTTTTGGAATAGACAAAAGCAAATTTATTGGTAAAACAAATTCGTAATTAATGAAAATACGTTTATGTAGCACTTTTACGCCTAGCAACGACCCATATCATAATAGGTACACTAAATCTACGCATTTTGCTACGTTTATCAACATTTAGCACTACGGTGAGCATTTAGGAATTCTTGCAAAAGTACCAGCGCACGGGGGAGCTGTTCGGATATCGAGGCACGTTCAGACGAGAATCGTTCAGACAACGAGGAACATTCAGATAATGAGGCAGTCTCCGACGTGAAAAAAGGTCATTAAAACACGAGTACCTACTTATTAAATTACTCTTCCTGTCACATATTAATACCGTTTCTTCGACGACACGGTAAAGGTGGTTATAATGTACGACTACGTGCGTATAAATAAGCACAAACACGTTGCCTGGTAAAGGAATAATCTGCCTTTATTCTGACCCCACAGCGCGGTCTACGTGAAGTCATAACGACACTTTTTCCTACCTTCTACGTAGGTATATCAGGGTACACAATGAAAGGTAGAATTAAACCTACACGGTAAGACGGTAATGTAACTATTTGAGGTAACTTCGTCATTAATTATCTTGAGTCTTTCATTCTTTGCTGTTCATTTCGCAAGCATACACTTAATATAGATTTTGTGCGGATTTTAATCTACTGTTTGAGTTAAGCCAGTATATCATTAAGCGTGCGACATGTTCCGTGACACCACTAACGGATTCTGCGGAAGACCAGCGCTGGTTTTTTTCGGACTACCAGTATTATGGTGAGCAGAATCCGTTTCGTAACGTTACGACTTGAAAAGCAAAATCATTCTTAAAACTTATCTTGTCCGACTACTGCGTAAATTTGTAAGTGTATTACGAATAAATAACCGTTTATTTCTTTCCATCCCTATAGGGGATGGTATGCCCAGCAGTGGACCTGCAAAAGGTTGGATCCGTCGAGCACAACACCATCATTACCATCGACAATTGCAATTGCATAGTTTGACAGCTGCCAATTCAACATCTTAAATCGCTGTTTAATCACCAAGCCAATAATATTCGAAATAACGGCACGTTAGTTAACTAGCATTTGACTAAACTATCATCGGAAAATACTTTTTTAAATTTCGATAGTTATTTATATTAAATAACAATAACACTGAATGTATAAGGTTCTTCTTATATTTTCTCTCTATTCCTTCTCTCTTGACAATTTAAAGTTTCAACTTACAACGTTACGATAATCCTTATTAACATATGAATAGGGATAAATTTAGGATACATTGCAATATTTTTCTTGCAATCTTACATTAACTATATTTTTGGACATACAAGGCAGCTTATAAATTAACATTAGATAGGTATTGTGTTTATATTTAACTGGTATTGTCCTGGAGTATTTTTAATAACAGGGGAAATGACGGCAAGAAAACCGTTTCATAGTGTAGTGTACTGAGCATAATCAAATACAGCATTTTCCTTATCCACTTCCTAAAAATACTTCATGACTTACATACTTATTTTACAGTGCCTACCTACTTACTTACTGATAAGGAAGGATCTTAGTCTATTAATAAGACAACGAGGTACGTATACACATCGAAGAATACTTATCTTACAAAACAGCAACAGACTTACCAAAAAACTTCAAAAACAACACCAAATGTAAGATTGCAAGAATCTCATTGGTTTTTTGAAAATTGCCCGCTTTTCACAAAACAATCCAATCCTGCATGTATTTCATTTCTTGCACGAGACAAGACAACATAATGCATGAAAATTCCATCATCATCATTGAAATTCAAGATCAACATGTAAGATTAAGATTGCAAGAAACTCATTGGTTTTTCGAAATTTGCCCGCAATTTCAAAAAGCAAAGTCCCAGGGCACCTTGGTTTCCATCTGTCGCGCGAGACAGCGTGACGCAAGAATCAAATCAAGATTCAAAGAATCGAGAATATCTCATTGGTCTCATTGGACAACATAGCAATAATTTCCCCGGTCTCGATGGTCCCAGACTTACTTGTCACAATGCTGCACCAGTTGGACGCTGTCCTCGCCCCTGCGGTTGGCGTGCGGTCTCCTCAGGGGGCGCGGGTGCTGCAGTATTGAGAACCTTTCGTTTTGCGAGCCGCTCGGTTTCTTGTTCAGCGCAACGCGTAGATGGGTTTCGCCTGAAAAAAAGGTCTTATTGTTTACGAACTGGATTCATCGTTTATTTTTGCCGCTGAAGTGTAAGTATGGGAATCTCAAGTTTATAGGGTTAGCCGCTCAGTTTATTGTTCAGCGCCAAGCTAGATGGATTTCGCTTGGAAAAAAAAACTTATTGTTTACGAACTGGATTCATTATTATTATTTAATTATTAATTTATATTAATTTTCATTCTTTTTCTACTCTCCACTTAATTCTCCACGAAACGGTCCGCGCAATTATTTTTGCAGCCAAGTGTAAGTTTGATAGGTGGTAGAACCTGTATACGGTTCGCCCGGGGCGGTACCACCGCCACACCCATTTCTGCCGTGAAATAATTG
>DWLO01002991.1:0-11614 GCA_018245335.1 Dalla quadristriga | reverse complement strand
TATCTAGAGACAGAAATACAATAAAAGTGTTTTGGTTTCATAATCACATATACCTTTATTCTATGCATAGGTCGATAGCTCGTGCTAATGACAGTGTGCGTGGTACAATTTGGTTGCATCGCGAAGCATTTCCAAAGTCAAGAATACCTACGCCTTATGTGATGCTCAGCGTGAACCAACGGTTACGAGACTTTGGGCGGTGACCGTGCCAGCGCATGCCCAAGGCCGAGGATGAGACCAATATCCTGTTCATCAACAGGAACAAATCCTAGAGTATTTCGCAAACCACCCAGAAGCAAGTAGATACTCGAAATGCGACGAGACAGTTCGGGTTGTCACCGTTGGTTTTTAAATACGCCTAAAGTACGACTATACCTACCGTCAGTAGTTTTGACAGTTTGTGTCAGTTTTAACAAAATTTTCCAAATATGTAATCGTAGCTAGGAAAAGTATGCAGGGAAAATGAATCATACCTCCTTATCATAGGTCACTAACCTCGCCTGGTCGCGTGGCGCATGGCGCCCGCGCTAGAACTAGCTGAGCGCGTTCGCGCAGTTTAGTGGGATGTCCATACTTTCGAATTCTTTTAGGATTAATTTGATTAAGGTTTTCTCTTAAGTGTCTCAAGTGTCTTACTCACCCTGTATAAACAATAAAAATTGTATAACACAGTGAACTTATTTCACAATATTAATTTGATTTGGAATGGCAAAAATCCTCTGAGTAATATACTAATAATATATTATATAAGTTATAAAAGATGCGACATTAATTATATGAAAGAATACTAACAATAACTTAAAGAAAACTTGAAAAATTTAAATACTTAAAATTTAAAACAAAATATTTAACATAATAATTGATCACAAAAATTTATTGTTGTGCAATATTGTGCAGATATGGGATTTATTAACATTATTGTCATGAGGACCATAGTTTGTGCGTTATTTAAACATTTAAATGTTTGTCTTTTTGTGATGACCAGATTGACATGTTTATTTTACCAATTGCCAATAAAATTAAAATTAAGAGTGGTAAAATAGGCCCTCGCGGGCTGGGTTTTAAAATATTCATTTGTACAAATCAATTTCCATAAAAATCCGTTTCCGTAAATAAGGCCAAATAGTAAGACTTATTAAAGGATGAACCTGTGATTTAAATGACAAACAAATTTTTTCAAGCTCAAATAAATTGGTAAAATAATCATCAATGTTGTTAAATGTTTGGCTTCATCAACAATAACATTTAAAATAGAAATATTTACAAAGATTTTCATCTGCCCACAAGAGATAGCAATAAAATTTTAAACTTTTATAATTAATTAAATCAAATAATAAGGTTTAATATGAAAATTATCTGGCGCAGGTACCCGTAAGTACCGTGGCAATAATTAACCCTATTGCATTAGGTAAGTAGTGCATAACCAATTATAATTCTGATCAGCCTTCAAGTATACTGCAGGCCAGCCCCTGATTTGGGAAGAGACCTCAGCCCTGTTGGGCACTGTTGTAAAAGAAAGAAACATTGCTTCAAAATACACATTAAGTAAGTACCTACATATTTATGAATACCAAGTAATGAAGTAAAATCTAGAATTTGATAACAAAAAAATAAATCCTTACTTAAATTCAACCACTACTAAATATTCTTAATTCACAAACATCAATAAATTAAATACTTAATTAACAACATTCACTAATAGGTTAAACTACGGAATAGCTCTAAAAATAACGTATAATACAAAAAGGTTGTTTGCAGGTAGGTAAACATTTATCAAAATTTTTACCTACATTGTTTTGGTAATCAGGTCTCGTTCACATTTTTGGTTGTACAAGATTGTGCTTGAATTGTACGTCTATTGAATCTTTTCCACTTAATGCTTGCTTTTTCACGCTTTCATCAGCGATTCCCATGAATGATTCCTGATCATGTGCCAGATTTCGGCAACTACTTACCCCTAAATAGAGGGGATTCTTTTTAAGTGACTTTTTAATTTTTGTGAAATAGAAACAAAAACCCCTGATATCTCTACGTATAAGTATTGGGCAGTAGTTTCATAATGAACACCAATCAATGATCCTTGATTTCCGTGCATTTTCTAATTAGGTTCGTTAGGCTCCTGTCACACAAACGATTATTCGGCCTAGGGGTTATAGATCGCTTCGCGCTATCCACGTTTGAATGAAACAATTTGCGTCTTGGATTCCTGTTAATAAAATGTGTCGGTGTTCCTGATATAATTTAACAGTTGGATGGATACGTTTGCGATCTAAGGCCGTAACCTCGGTTTAAATTTGAAGAGTAAATAGGTACTCGACCAAACTATTAAACCGGCACAAAAATATTGCCTTGATATTAGACTTCAGGCTTTTTGGGTTAAAATAAATGCGTCACGATTTGTTGTAACTGTTATCCAAGCTTTAAACCTAAGAAATTACATTATTTAGAAGTATTGGAAGTACCTATTTAGCGTTGATCAAAATGTGTGGTATTTCTTTCTATCCGAAGATAAACCCATTTTCATATGATATAAATCAGAAAAATACAGATAAATATGTTTATGGGAAGACAAGTAAGACCAAATATATTATACGATAAGATTTGATCTATCTGTGCGAAATTTTCTGTACGTATTGGGACAATAGTTAAAATAAAACAGACCGACCTGTTTTTAGTTTGCCAATAATAAATAGTACCTACATACTCTGTTAGATCAGTTAATTATAGCGTAGATCGCCCAAGTGCGCATAGATAGGTTCAATTTCACTTCGTTTTCCAAGCTACAAAATGTAAAAGTGGAAAAATACACATTTGTTGTTTGAATAAACAGGTTGTGTGTTTATTTTCAAGCTGCAAGTTAAAATCTGTAGGAACCTACCGATGTCATTACATTTGTAATATTTAGTATTTTACCACACTGCAAAATACCGATGAGAGATGGACTGAGATTGAACAGATCCGATGTAAATGTAGGCGAAACCTAGTGAGATTAGATTATCTATTTAAACTCGCAAAATGATAACGTTTAATGGACACGTGCATTCTGGGTGATATTTGAGTTAACTACTAGACACATTGACACGAACAATACTCCATAGTATACTAATATACGCAGTAACACGGAAACACGATCTATTCCAAATAATCATCGTATGAAGTAATTGATCAACGTTGTCAATTACATTATTCACTCTTATATGGAACGTTTTATGACACAAGGCTTACGGAATCAGGGAAATACTATATTTGGTAACCAGAGCTCAACTAGCTCTGACGCTCTGGTCCAGTGAGTGCGTTTCGACGAATTTCCTGGCGTTGCATTTGTAAGTGGTACATAATCACTCACCATGTTATGGTGAGTGAAAAGTGGACTATGGAGAGGGCGCGCGGTTCAGTGCGCCCTTGGGGCGCAGAGCGCGGGGCTGGCGCAGCGGGGGCGCCTCGCCCGAGGCCGTGGCCCGCCAAGATGAGCGAGTGCAGGCGCCGTCGCGCCACCACGCCTGCACGTCTGTGTAGTGCGCGCTGCGGTGCCGGCGAGCGCTCGCGTGTAGCATCGCGCACACCCGGCAGAAGAAGTACGTGTTAATGAACTCGCCCGTGCTCTGAATATGAAATGTAATTAAGAGAGTATGGATAAATATATTCCCCGATACCTGTATGTTATTAAGAACTGTACAAATCCACGAACGGAAATGTACCTTATCTTAGGCTTAACCACCTATTGGAACAAATATCATGGAATGCAATAAATATATGAATATGACGTTATCTTTTTGTGTGTAAACTGATCACGGTAAAAACCCGTTCATTGTTCGATATCCAAAATATAAGAAAGAAACAATGAATTGATAGGTATATAAATAACAATTCAAAATATTAACGGCCATTGCAAAAATGGGTATCTTTAATGTGATCGTGAAAATAATCTTAGGTCCTATCCTATTCGTACCGGCGACCACAGTATTCAGGCTAAAAGGCTAAACGCAACGTGGATTGGGTCGCTCGTCGCTTACCTTCCACTTAAAGTACGAGTTGTATAGATTGTCGTCGTCGTCGAGACGGCGTAGATAGGCGGCCAGCTCCTCGGCGCCCGCGAATTCCTCAATGTGTACGTAAGAGTTGTGGGGCGCCGCGGCTGCGTACTCTGATGCGCGCGCTCCCATTACCACTGGCAATACGTCGTGCCTGGAAACAGTGGAAATGCGCATTTTACGCTCGACTTTTGTTTATGAGGCCTGTCACGTTTAACATCTCTAGCTTGCAGATGCTAACATTTCAATAATTGTAAAAGTCTAAGTAGACAGTTTAAAAATGTGACTGTTGACAATACACTTACGGATATTAAAGACATTATTTCAATTTTCGGTCGAAAACATAATCGTAATTATTCTCATGATTTTTCCCTGTCTCAAATTATAACGGTTTTACATAACAATAAAACCGATATTATGTGCCGAAAAGGAAACCATGCCACATTGTCATTAAAGAACGCTGTTATGTACTTATCTTTTCTGTGTACCCAGTGTATAAAGAAACCTTTTGTAGTTCATACTTTAGCCGCTAGGTATCGCCAGCAAGTGTGCGGGTTTCCTCGAAACTGCCGCCATTTCAGTAGTAAAATGATTGACCAGAAAATGCTTACAAACGTCCCGCCTGTAAGTGATCCAGGCTAGTGTCTGATGTTAACAATTCAATTATTTAATGGTTGGCTTAATGACCACTAGCGTTCACCCGTCATTAAGATATAGTATATATTCAGAAAACTCACTGTAAACCATTAACGAAGAATTTCTCTGTAATATAATCGCGACAATTTGAGTTTTCAAATGCGAGGTAAAATTTGTAGTCCTTGTCCAACATTTCTAGGCAATTGGGATCGGCACGGGGGCAGTGGTGCGAGCCGCAGGCGCCGTAGATGTCTACGGGAATGAACTTGGCCAGTTGTCGAGCGTATTGCAAGCGGCGATTGCGGGCGTGGCAGTTTGAAACGAACCATGCTACCTGGAACAATCGGTTCGATGATTCAAATATTATTATGACAGATCATAGAATAGTTTTCATTATCTGTTCGTTTATGAAATTAGAACGTTGCTAACAATAATGCGTCGCGACGCCAGCGTCCCGAGAAGACGGGATTAAAAAATAAAAACTACGCGTTTTTCTTTGCTTGTAAATTACATTGTGAAACTGCAAGTCAACGTTTCCAGAGTATATCATAGTCTGGAGTCTGTTAAAAAACAATAATTAAAGAAATTAATGCGTATTTAGTTGTTAATACAGCCGATTTCTTTCTTTCCATTATTATAAGTATCACTTATGTAGACTTCTTTATAGTTATGTATGATCAGGTGTTACGGATCGGAATGTTTATGACTAAATTTCAATAAGTATCTATGTAGGTAAGTATAGCGATTTATTCATTACCTTTTCAATTGCAATTTACCTTTTTAGTTTTATTGGCCGCGTAGTTTCTGTCCAGTTCCTTTTCGGTGATGAGAGGGTCGTAGTAAAACCAGCGTTCGTATGGCGCGACAATGTCTGAATCGCGGCGGTACGTCGCCGTCCAATTGAATACGTCCAAGGATGAAGGTCGGAGGGAAGCAGTGTGGTACGGACATTCCAAGTAGTAAAGGATCCAAATCTGAAATTTCAAATCATAATCCCCGTCATTTTTACCGTACGTTTTCCCGTAAATATGGGTTCCAACAGGTAAGACACCGACAATGGACAGACCGAGGCGTTGAGTGGCACGCCCAGAGCAATGTTCTACAGGATGCATTTTGCACAGTGTGCACAGCACAGGCTTTACACAGACTGATTCCCCCAGACCCTTTCTACCACCAAACGTTTAGACGTGCGGCGAAGAAATGCCATTACTATAATTTTGATAACCCCAAGGCTTATACAAAACGATTATCTTCATCGTCCCTCCTTATGAATGTACCTCATCTTAAATATAAAAGACTATGATTGATTCCATATCTCTTGTCGCCCCTTGAACAGGCTACTCCAGACAACGCTTAAATCTGGACAGATTGCTTGTATGAGTTCCAAAGCATGGTAGCAGGCATAACCAACTGTTAAATACCTAAATGTTTAGATAACTTGGGGAAATAGGCCAATTACGTCAGGTTCAGTTTTCGTCATAATCAAATATTAACTGTTTTAAAATATACTTAGGCTGTTTTTTTCTGGTAATGAAGCTTTTGGGTAATTATGACACTATTTATTTGATGTAAAAAATGAATAAGCCTATAAAAATAATGTGTAAATTTTCGTAACCTTTGCAGACAGTCGTAAATTGTTATTTTCCCCTTAATGCAGCTTCTTACTATTTTTTTTCGACTCTGTTATTTATCATTGATCTTAATAATAATAATAAAATGTATTTAGCTCAGATATAGTCCATAGTGATATGGTCGTTTCTTTCACGACTTTTATTGAGGAATATGAATGATTTTTTTTTTATACATATCGATTTATTTATGTTCTTATATTTACGGAAATTTACTAATTATTATTAGATTAAGCTTATTGATTTTTTAAGAGATTAATCATATAAATCAAAAGATTTTTCTGTCCAAGAAGGAAAAAGTCAGAAAAAAGCACTCTATATTTTATACTTTGGAAAGCGGAATCTGACCCAATTGGCGAAATTAACTTGCGTAACCGCTTGACATCGCCACGTGTAACAATACGAAATATTAAAAGAGCAGGCTACAAACAAATTAAATTACATTTGTGAAACGGGACTTAAGTGTGCTGAATTGGGCTGAAGACAAAAGGTTCAAAAATACCGACCACTCTAAGCCACCCAAAGAGGACTCATGACCTGAACCTGAAAAAACATCGAAAACTCTATCGAACTTGTCGTTTCGGAACACGTCCGTATGTACAGGTGGCAAATATTTGGCAAATAGGTAAATACCTGGTTTGGTGGCCTTTTGACATTGAATGGGGTGTGATGATCTTTAAACAGGATGGCATCAGCGGTGGCGGCGTCTCTCGAGTCAGCCGATAGTGTACACCGATCTACTGGACACTTGTTTCTGATGAACTCCGTGCGTCCTCCCGACACACCCCACGCTCCGAGGCCGTTTGCAAGTAATATCCTTTTTATAGGGACGTCCTCATCTTTTGGCAAAACATACATTAGTTGTTCGGAGATTCTGTAATGGTAAGGTCAATTCTGAATCAGACTAATTGTTGAAATTAAAAAGAAGAAATAAACTAATCAAACCACGCATTATTTTGTCTTTATTAGAATAGGTATATCCAAAGTCATATTCCATTTGCTTCCAGTTTTTTAGATTGTAGAATTTAGACATATTTAATTACGTCATCATCATCATAACCCATCAATGTCCCACTACTGAGTACAGGTCTCCTCTCATAGTGAGAAGGGTAAGGCCAGTGTTGTCTTTAGATGAAAAATAGTATTCAAGCTGCAGCCTGCATGTCACCGCATTCAAATTCGAAATCTTACCAATAAATAAAATTGGAGTGTCTGTCTGTGATATTTACCTATAATAAGAAGACACCTAAACATAATTAACCATTTTTAGATTTTTTTTGGATTGTTTAGGGAACGAGGGAACTTACCTATCGTATAGACTAAGTACCTAGGTATGTTTTATCTTTAAAAGTATTTTAGTTATCCCTTTTTCACTGTTAAAAGTTGTTTGTACTTCGAGGTTTCACGCGGGCGAATTCCCTAGTAATAAATACAAACCTGTCCTCCCCTGGAGCATCTTCAGGAAAGATTTTTGCATCGGGATCGTGGCGCAAGGGCCGGTGTTCACCGCCGGTTACGAACCAGGGTCTCTTGTACAACTCGTCATCGCGGCTCAACTCCTCCTCGCTCTCAGTTATTAAGTTCTGAAATTTAATACCGCAGTTTTTATGTAACTCCCTTTTGTTTTGAATAATTGCCAGATGAAAATACGGGGGTTGTGTAAAATGAGAGCTTTAGCGTGGCATTTTATAATTCTAGTGTTCGCCCGCTGGTCGAATTCCGACCATAATAATTATAGAAAAGTTAGAGAAAACATACTTATATGAATGGTTAAATCATTTTGTTTATTGACCACACTACAACTCGTCAATAGGTACCAAACAAAAGCACACAAATCAATGCACGGACGGAGATTTCGTCCATGCCTCAAAGATAAAATACCTACGGATGTTCCTGGTATGTAAGTACATCATTGAAAAACAATTCTGAAGTTAGGATGATGGCCTATTAAAAATTTGCATACTACGTAGTACCTACATATACTTATTGTATTCCACACCCAGAAGCAATGAATAGTGTATAATTTGTCACTGTTCTGACTTCTGATGTTTCCGTATTGTTGGAAACATAATAATGTACACTAAAACTATTCAGTAAAGTATTTACCTATGTACTAGTATACTAGGTAAACTATGTGTAAATATCAGGAAGAGATCGCTGCGATAAAATTCTGTATATTTTATCGTAGGTACCTACTTACATAAACGACTAGCTGTTGCCCGCGACTTCGTACGCGTAGAATTTAATTCGAATCAAATCATGGACTTTCAACCCCAATTTCACCAATTGAGGGGTAGAATTTTTCCATTTCCGTTCACAGCTGATGTCTCCTACTTATTAAAAACCCTGCCTAATTTCAGCATTATGGGTCAACTCGTTTTCGAGTGAGTGAGTGCGTGAGTGACTTTTCGCTTTTATATATATATTAAATATTAAATGATATCTGCTCAACGAATTGACCAATTTTAATGACAGACGGCAAAAAATTACCTATTTGAAATTATCTCGGTGATGAAATACTTTAATTTCATAAGGATTCATATTATCACATGGATAAATGCATCTAAAGTATGTAGTGGTTATTTAATATTTTTTGAAATATAGAAACGCTTATATATATATATAGCTTAGCTGTTATAGATAGATATATACTCTTGCGAACTATTTTGTAGATCTTTTTTAGTCCCACAATTCATTAGTACATCATTTCGTCTTACCTTTAACCATTTAAGCAGCGCACGCGATTAAAGGAAATTTTTGAGACTATCTGAGACTATTTCCTCTTTATAATATTAGTATAGATATAGATATAGACAACGTAATAAAAAAGTTACAAAAAAGCCACTGCAAGTTCAATGAGCAGTCAATGGACAAAATAAAAGTCCATAGACCACAGTCATGACTCAGCCAACTCCCAGCCTATAACAAAAATTAAATTAATAACACAAGCGCAAACCAACACCGTCAATTACCCAATGATAGTTGTAATCGTACCCAAATTAATAGTTACCGCGTCTCTTTAAAATGTTTCTCACGAGAGCGGATTGACATGATTATTAATAACGCTTCAAGGGGAGGAGCGATTGACACATTAATATACTTCCAGCTCGCTTTATTTTAAGGTGAACGTCCCAATTTTGAACCCTGTGGCTTTGTGTTAGGAACGTGTCTAGATGTCCGTGTAAGTTTGTGCGAGATTACCGATGGTATCGGGCCTCGTGAGACCGACCGGAGCGTCATCGCCGTCTGAGACAAAGTGATTCTGACGCGTCATAACGTCATTATTTGCGTATCATTGCCGATAGGCTTTATTTTTTGTCCTTAAGTAGTTTCACGCGGCAAGAGATAGTCATTTTTGTTTGATGGCTTCATTTTAATGGACCGACTGGGGTGTTTTATTTACTTCGCATATCACAATGAAATGTAAATATTTTAAGTGGGTCTATATTGTGTTGTAAATTGTTTTATATACGACGCTAATATATTACATAGCTCGATGTATTTACCTACGTGCAAAGGTAGTTAGGTAAACACTTATGTGTTACATACTAAGTACGTTATTTGTCTTTCAAATGTATTTCCTCTTAGTGCAACTATCTATACCTATACTGTTTACTGGAGCGGTAGAAAATAAGCAAATATTCTGACGACTCCACAAACAATTTCATTTCTGAGTTTTTAATTTTTAATAGCAATTATAATTTTGTTTTATAAACTGGTATTAATTTGTCGTTTTTTTTTTTTTAATATTTATAGTCGTTTTCTGAAGCCAATGAATAACAGTTTGAACAGAAATTGTCACTGTCAAATTGCCCTTCTGCAAACAAACTACGCGGTATGACAATTTGTTATTATCTTATTATGAGACCTCTCCGCAGTAATAGGTACTTATCGATAATAGGCTCTTGAGTATGATAATGTAGAAACATCGTGACCAGGCGATAAGGCACCTACTCGATCGGATAGCGTAGGGCAGGCTCCGCCCTGCTACGCCCACCGCCCCTCTGACTTTCCCCTCGGCCGCCCAATTTAAGCTTTTTCAATTTCACATTCCAAACTTCAATCCGAAATTTCTCGCCGCTCAAGAATTCGCGAAACGAATTCTCGAAGGATTCAATATTTCAAAATTTCAAAACAATGTTTGTCGCGTGTTCTTTTTTTTATTTCATATTTAATTCCTAGGAAGATTCGGATTTTTATAGTGCAAATATTTGTGGTAGACACAATAGGCATCTAGAGTGACAGTAATGCTGACGCATAAAATTGTCACGAATGCCAACATTGCACTCATACCACTATTATACTACCATTATATGACACCTATCCATATTCAACCATTTTAAAAATCTATGTCCGTCTATCTGTCTGTCAGACTATCTAATTAAGAGACTCACTGTCACTCACTGACACCCCTGATAATGATTCCCTGTGTTCTGGGTGGCGGACACACACAATTCTCCCCCAACCTCTCACCTCTCACCCAACCGGGACCCACTGCTCTTCAGTCAAGGTCACATACCATCGCGCCAGAGTCATCGTAGCCTTCAGCTACCGGTCGCTAAACAAAGTAAAAACCGCGCCCGAAGTGTAAACATCAATTGATCAAGACTGTCAGGCCGCAGGGCTCTGAACACTACCTATTAAAGTAAAGCAATAACTTCTAAAATCCAATTCGTTCGAAATCGTTACTCACCTCGGGATATAAAGCAGTATCAAAACAATAAAATTTAATTCCTACGAAGGTACTTATACACATTAATCGTGCGCACACAATAGTCGAATCACCGGCCACAATGGGAGGTAATTAAACCACAATCCAAATATTCTCGTGTCTAGGCGGATATCTCGCTGGTGGTCGCAATAATAAAATGAGGGCAAAGAATAAAATTGTGTAGTATACGTGGGTGGAAGTTTTATGGAGGCGTGCGCGGAAGCTCTGAGAGGCCTTAACACTTCACAAAGTTAAGTATTCTCAGACTTTAATAATCATTGAAGATGTTAGAATGTGTTAGCGTTATAAGAGCCATGAAGTTATAGAAACGTCAATGCTCATAATTAATTACAATTCGTTGTAAATTTCATATTTCATTATAAAGTTTTAGTTTTATGATTGACTTTTCATTATAATTCTTAGCAAACAATGATGATGATGATCTTTGATCTTCGTCACTGACAGGTTTCGTTCAAAATAATGCGCCAGTTGTAGTCAGTTTTAGTTCTGTAATCTATCTTCTATCTATCTTCTATCTATCTATCTATACTATAATAAAACTCAAAGGGCACTTATTCTGTACATTTAATATTTTTTCAAAATTTCGA
>DWLO01002990.1:0-11618 GCA_018245335.1 Dalla quadristriga | reverse complement strand
GATTTTTCATGCAAATTTGAACTTTAAAGACGTCGGATTCGCAATCAATGACATTTGAATGCGAATCCGACGTCTTGGAAAGCATTCCCCATCCCTTTCAAGTTACACAATCAGCCTGCTGGTGTCCACACTCCCGCGCTTACAGCACGGCTGCAGTGGTCCATTTGCTGCCCGTGTGTAAGAACTCTTAGCGTAGGGACAAATCTGACGAAAAAACACGAGCGAAAACGCACGAGCTGGATTCAACCTAATAACTAAAGCTATAGTTCTGAGAATTCAGCGTCAACGCGAGTGACATCGTCGCCGACGAGCAAGAAAGACCGCCCAGATATGTCGCTTTTGGTACATTTAGTTCTACTTGCTACGGCGGCGTGCAATTACGTGAGCAAATTCAGCGCGCTAAGTTGTACAAATAAATAAACTTGCCTGCGATAGTAGACGCTGGTGAAGGCAAACATGGACGCCCAGCACCTCTGTATGCCGCGCACCACCTGGTCATCGTACTTACAGCCCAGAACGGTCTCGTTTTGTCCGGCGGCCGATAGAGCTTCGCTGTCTTCTCCTACCGCTGGTGGAGGAAAATGATCTCACAGCTAGGTTTAGCTAGACACTTTAGCATTTGTCCGTTAGCTTGTTATTTGTTAGCTTGGGTCCGCGACGTTCAAACAAATTAGGAAACTACCAGGCGCTAAAATCTGTATAGGTACTATACCGATGACTCGTTACATACGAGTGGCCCTCTGAAGTACCCAATCAATGATTCGACAGGTATCACATTTTTGAAAAGGACAAGACAAGATTTCTTAGCGACATTTGAGCGATCTAAGAAGTTCCAATACTTGGCCGTGCAACATTTCGGACTGGAACATGGCTCCACAGTTGTGTGTGAATAGGAACTGTATTCTGCACTCTCTGCGGTGAGTATATAAGTACATAAATGAGTTGGATATAAAGCCAACAATACTAATACATAATATACATAAAATTAATTAACCAACAGTATGATGTATTAGTAGTAAACAAGTGCATACCCGATGATCTAACAGCAAACCGTAGATCTGGACCGAAACCTTGGTCAGTAGCTGTTTGTCTCAAATCACCCAAGTATTTCAATACCTCCTGTTTAACATCTGATGCTAATTCTGTTACTACAAAAAGTTCTGCTGCCCTAAAAAATTTAAGAAACGAATATATCTACGAAAATCATCTGGATCATTTTTTATTTAATACAAAGTGGGTAATAACATGCTTACTCTTTGCACGTTTGTTTAAAGTGACTCTCCTCATAGTCTTCATTAGCGTACGATATTTTTAATATGGCTTCCATAAGCTCAGGGTAAGTGTCCAGATGTTTATTTAAAGCTTTAGTGGTCAAACAAAATCCTGGAGGAACACGATA
Source organism: Dalla quadristriga (assembly GCA_018245335.1). Classification (NCBI taxonomy): domain Eukaryota; kingdom Metazoa; phylum Arthropoda; class Insecta; order Lepidoptera; family Hesperiidae; genus Dalla; species Dalla quadristriga. The sequence continues at coordinate 10,219 of DWLO01002990.1, read as the reverse complement.
TCCCTAAAATAAAGATTTAATATAAGATTCGTTGGAATCAAAAGTAAAAGAGCATGTTTAAATAATAATAAGAACATAAAGCCTAAGAGTTCAGGTATCATGATATTACATTGTTCATAAAAAATAGAATACTCTTTTACTCTTTATTGTACACACAAAGTAATTACAGCAAGAAATATAAACAGAAGACACAGTACAAAAGGCGGTCTTATCGCTATAGAGCGATAAAATATCAACACTGTAATTCTTTTTATAATGTACCAGCAGGTTAATTCCGTAACGCAAAGCGATGCGTAGTATATTACGTTAGGCAACTCGGCAGCAGGTAACTAAACCTTGACTGCGGCTTCTCCTGCGTAAAATTCCCATAAACAATGACAAGTGTGTTTGTTGATTTGCCCTTCTTTCACGCTACAACAGAGCGACCGATGGACGTGGTTTATTGCAAAGAGATTGTTTTCGGTCGGAGAGTGACACAGGGTACTTTTTATCCCGGAAAATGTACGATTGTTGAATGACAGCTATGAGAATTTTACGCGGGTGAAGTCTCGTTTATAATTTTAGCTCAACATTCTCACCTCGTCTCTTTGTACCGAGGCTAGTGAGGCCAGTGAAGCTCCCTTGCCCCCCACTAGATCTGGGCATGTCGCTGCGCGCTCGTCGAACGACAAGCAGTAGCCAACTGGCCCGGCTTCACGCTCGGTCAGCCATCTTAGATAGGGAAGCGATAGACGGACTGATGGCAATAAGGCTTTCTCTAAAAATCACAAAGATAATACAAAATCCCTCCAACAGCCATCGAGAGGTATGCAATGCACTCACCTTAAGGGTGATTTTATAGCCATAATCACCGCGCTCTGATAACGTGACTTTTAAGGCTGACAACGCATCGGTATTACCTCTGGTGTTCACAGCGTGTCCACAGCGACGGTGACCATGACCACATATCATCAGGCATACAGTTTGTCTCTGTTCTAAAAAAAATAAGTGCTAGTTACAGAAATATTACCCGTGGATTCATAGCCAAGCTCCAAAATCCCGGTTCCGTGTCTCCCGTTGATGTCTGCCACCACAGTTCGAAACACCGAGCGCTGCCGACGCAGCACCCCACTGAATAGTTCTCCGCCATCGGAGTTGATTCTTATAATGACCCTCAAGTCACGATTGCTGGCTAAAAACAGAATTTTATATGTTTTCTTAACCAAGAGTACCTACTCAGATCTGACTCGTTAAGAACTTTTGTTTTGCAAGATAACTTTTTGGGGGGTTAAATCGTAAAGACCTGCTTTACGCTTACCTAATTTAGAGATTAAGAAGAAACCCCAGACTCCCGTACAAAACTGACGAAGGATTTCATTCAGAAAGCTTTAGTAGTCTTGAGAAGTCCTGATAAATTGATTTAACTAAAGTAGGACTTACTGCTCACATTTATCGTGTAAACACGCGGCACTTCGGTCGGTCTTTCGCAAAACTCGCTCATCATCAAATCAGTCGATGTAATGCTCTCGATAGTGTAGTCGGGAAATCGTATACATCCAGAAATACATCTGGAATTATGATACACGAATTGGCCCATTGCTTTCAGTAGTTATGCAAAACTGTACAAGGTTTTGCGAATCCTTTAAAGCGTTCAGTTTTATAGTATATCACATCAGACGCCGAAATATTTGAAATAGAGTTCATGGACGCTGAGACAATTCAAAACATCAATTATTGAACAAAGGTTAGCCGCTCAAGGTGAAACCACTTAAGTCGGTACGGGAATAAACGTAATTGCGCCTCGACGTTTGACTTTGGTGACGACAAAACAATTATTGTTCTATGCTCGTTTCGTTACGTGCAGTAGTAGGTATGCAATGCGTCTCATTACGTGCAGTAACTCTGCAATGCACCTTAGACGACGTAGTTTCAAGACTATGCTGACTGAGTGACCTCAACAAACTACTCATAGATACGCTGGATGGAACATCTGGAAACTGCGAAAGCAACGTGTTGATAGGCAATTAGGGGTACCTTTATACGGACAATACTAGTTGTTTCAATCCATATCCGCTTGGGTACATAGTTGGGATGTCCTGTCCTGATGGAAAATAAAAATGTCAAAATACTTACTGCGTAAAGTTGTTCTTGAAAGACATCACCCGAATTTGCACTGCAGTTCCGTCGGAAGCCGACGCTATTAGTGTTATGGAGCGTCTGAGTCCCTTGTATCCCCCGGGGGCCCAACTTCTCTCCCTAACTCCTCGCATTCTTAAGTACTCGCTCTGGGCAGGAGCACCGTTATCTTCGTGAACCTGGAAACGTCCTTGTATCGCACCCCACTGCAACCAGCTTCTGCCTCCCAGCTTATTACTGGTAATAAAACAAATTATGTCACGTCATCATTCTTAAAAATAAATCTAGATTCACAGTAGTCACAAACGGACAGGGTTACGACACTTACGACCATAAAACAACTGACTCTGAATAAAGTCGTCTTCAAAAAACTACCAACAAATTTACAACCAGCACTGGTTAGCAACGTAGTTGAATACGTTTGAGATCTTTTGATTTGTCTGGAGACCCCTCAGAGGCTCGCTGATGGGTTGTTGCACAAGTGCCACATGTTATCCACTTACAGCATGTCCGACCAGTCGCCATCTCGCCAAGGCTCCAGCGCCAGCGCGTGGGCCGCCAGCTGATTGCTCCAATCTTCTGGAAACCTAACCACGCTGGTGGCAGCTGACCATCTGTGAACGTTGTCCATATATTACAATTTCCATCGAACTTTTCGCTTTACTTAAAAGCCAATTAGGTAATACCATTAAGGAATTAACCTTCGAAAAAAGAAATGTTATAATGACGACTGAATCTATTTGTTCCAGTCTGTTTGTCTTAATACGACTCCTTTTTACTTTATTTTGGACGTTAAGCAAGATCAACTTATACGTACATAAAGTTGAATGTGACGTGTTGTGTGGTTTTATCGTGGTCTCTAATAAGCAGGCCATTGTATATGACCCTCAGCCGCTGCGGTTCGATTACTTGTATTTTCAGCCCGCCAGCGCTCCAACCATCATTCACGTCTTCCCAAAAACCGATAGCAGTTTCTGGATGCTCTAAAAATGACATTATTCTTACTATCCTCACTTAATATTCTATTTGCTTTGCCGCCTTTTGTATATCGTATTTTTTTGTTTCGTATCGTGTATGTGATGTGTATCGATGGTGTACAATATAGTGTATTATTTATCTATCTATCTATTATAGATGTGAAAGTGTGTTTGTTGGTTAGTCCTTCTTTCACGCTGCAACAGAGCAATGGATCGATTTGATATTTTTCACAGAGCAGAGATAGTGTATGGGCAGGAAAGTGACACTTTATCAAATCTTAATTTCTCAGAATAATATACCTACCTACTGCGAGTTAAAGCGATGATAACCCAGTTGTAAAGATTTGAGAGTTCTCCATAATGTTGTCAAAGGCATGAAAATTCTGTCAATCCGCACTTGGCCAGCGTGGTGGACTATGGCCTTACTCTTCTCACCTTGAAAGGAGACCGTGCTCAGTAGTGATGGGTTGGGAATGGGAAAATGATGATTCATTTAGGGACATATGTACCTAAAAATCGCAAATCACGCTACTTTAACTTGAATTTTGCTATAATTATTTAAAGAAAGGAAGGAAGTTAATCAGCGAGGTACTTACGAGGTAATCTATACGTTGTCCCGTCCAGGAGCTTAACAAACACAGTCACTTCTGCCAGAGTTTTCCGTGCGCATATCTTCCTTACGCCAAACATGACCGCCGTGCCCTCCGGGGCCGACGCCTGCAGCGCCACCTGGTCCCAGCCATCGGTACCTATGCTCTGAGGAGTTTCGTGCAGATCGCTCCTTGTTAACGTCGATTTCCACTGCCTCACTGCGTACCGTGCCCACAATAGCTTTAATGGATAATTCCAACCTGAAAAATAAAGCGTCACCTTTTCTTGTGATACCTAAGTAAGTAGGTACTTGGCAGAGCATATTTCATGTTGTAGGTGAGTTTTGTCAAACATTTAGTAACAGTCCACTTCCATTGGTCTCATGATAAATGTTTCTTTAGTCGATAACCGCATGGCTGTACTAATTGCAACACCGCAACAATGTTGCTGAATTGTGAGTGATCTTCCGTCACTAAGCGCATATTTAATCTATGCGCTAAGCTATTGCAAACACTGATTTATTTATCTTCTATAATAAATTAATAATCTCTGTCTAGCTCTATTGTCAATACTAACTATACTATACTCAACTCGTCTATAATATTAACGTTTCGTTCTTAATTTAATTAATTCGGAACTTATATTTTCCTGTTTAATAACGGTTTATTTACGTCGGTAAGTATATCTTGTTAATAGTAACCAAGTTGTTTACACTTATAAAGAACAGTACGATATTTCGTCATCAGACCAATGTGACTTAATCACATCCGCTTTTAATCACAATCAGTCGGATTTTGTAACACAGATTACAATACATATACACCTAGAGTTACCTGGTTCATTGTAATTTCCTCTTACACCGGCAGGTTTCCTCACGAATATTAGGTACCCAACCAAAGTCGCGGTACTCAGACCGACTAGCATTAGAACCTCCAGTATATCGAGAAACATACTTTGTTTTCACTGAACTTTAATCTATCGACTTGGATCAAAGGAAATCGATACGGCCCGATGAGTCACATACGTCCAAACACTACTGCGCAGTGACAGCGATTGAATTAATTAATGTCGAAATCAGCAGCGATCGCGACACTGTAATCAGTGTCTACCATTCCGTTCATATCTCGCGAACCGAGCTCGTTGAATTACGTAATGCCAGTCCTCTCTGCGATGACAAGGCAAAACCATGCAAAATGCGCATCAGTACCTGCCGTCTACGAAGCTCATCCAAAAGCTAGGAACATGTTATACAAAAACTTATTTTTTACCAGGTGGTAGAACCCGTGTACGTTTCGCCCAGGGCGGTGCCACCGCCACACCCATATCTGCCGTGAAATTTTTGTTTTTCGACAGTTGTTTCTACTACCGGCTACAAGAGGCAACCACCTTAGTCCTCAATCTGTCATCTGTGGCCAGCTTCGAACATGACTATTAATAACCACTATTAACCTGACTATCACTAACACCGACTAAGTACTTACGTTACTAACCGTCCTTTCTCCCATAGTCCTTATACTAAAAATCACCATTTGTATTGCCATACTTATACTATAAATGACTGCTCTGGCCGGGGTCGAATCCGGGACCCACACCTCGTCAGCCAGGATCACTAACCAACGCGCCACAGACTCGTTAGTAGAGCGCAATGCGGGTTCGGAAAGTCTAAGGAGAGACAATGGAGGTGGTAGAATCTAGTAGAGTCCGAGATTGGTGTCTTATGTGGGCGAGTTGAGTCCAATGCGGGATAGAAGTGTTGAATACGAGTTCCTACGAGTTTGCTGTCGAATACTGGTTCCCAGCGTCTATACGAGATACCACGGATTCTGTACGAGGATCAATACTATAATCATAATTATTTTATTCTTTATTATACCAAAAAATATGTGGACATGTGTACAAAAGGCGGACTTAATGCTAAAAGCATTATCTCCCAGTCAACCTTTATAATTCAACGTCAAACGTCAAAATTCTTTAGTCGTACAGGTGCTTAGTTCAGCTTTAGTTAGATACGAATTAAATTGCGATAAATACTATCTAGATCTACTAGTTAGCAGGTGTTTATCAGTGGGCTTATAATCAACTGTTATTATACAGCTTGAAGCGTTCAACTGCCTCTTACATGTAGAACTAAATGTAGAGCTACTCGGAGTGTTCGTGAAGAACCAAGACAACCACATCAGGAGAAGTTTTGAAACTAGGTACCTAGTATGTTTACTTTTAATAGCCTTGCTTATATTAAATATGTGAAAGTGTTTGATGGTTTGTCGTTCTATCAGGCTACTATACACTTTATACTATACAGGTTACAAGAGAGCGACGGCATGACGTGCTTTTTTGCATAGCGTTAGTTAATGGTCTGTAAAGTGACACAGGATAAGTTTATCCCGGATAAACCACGGTTCCTGCGGGATAGATTAGGGAATTTTATACGGGCGGAGCCGTGGGCTAAGCCTCGTCATAATATATTATATGATTGCTTATCGATGATTAATCTAATTGTTTTAAATCAAACTAAAGTCAGATATGTATTTTTCATACGGAGATGATAAAAATATGGTAGAAAAGAAGCGTACAAAAAAATCACACACTAGAAACCTAAATGAAGTAAAAGGTAAGATAATGATCATTTAAAAAATAGGTCTGTCTTGCCATCCATTATGGACGCTTGCGATTGATTTAGATCAGTGTCGTAGCTATGCAAGAAAAAAGCCAACAAGGATCCGAATACTAATAATGTGACGGAACATCATGTAATAAAACTAAGTTTCCAATAAAAACCATCTTTATTTTATATTCAACTTAAAAAAATTTACAACGCTAGTTACCAATTATTTAATTTAATTAACACTTTACATACCTGGTCTACCAAAATTTAACAGTCTGAATACTTTCAACCCTTATTGATTGTTGACAGACGCTCGGCATTTTTCAATTCAAATAAAATTCGGTTACACGTGCAAATAGTATAATTATTGGAAAATTTAAACAAACAACAAAGATAAACTATGATACGCTACTTACGTATTTTTATATTGACATCTATCGGAAGCATCACATTTAGGTAGGTAGGTACCTATTAAAACAGTAAATATGGTAAAAATAAGGAAAGCGAATACTATAAATTCATTATTCTATGTGATGTCGACTGAAAAACTTCATTTGTGCGAAATTTTTTAAAAAGTAAAAAAAATATGAATTATATAATTATGTCTACGACACACCACCAATCAGAACTTGTAAACGTGTACTACCAGAGTTCCAAACCGTAACGCAGTAACAATGAGAACAGTGTTATTATATTTTCCTTCAGAACTATAAAGTTCAGCAGGACCTTAGAAAATGTTATTATTCGCCAACCCTCAACCCTAGCGTGGCCGATAATTAATTAGGAACATTTTCCATTTTCCAACTATAATTTGCTCTCTACCCTCGGACTCTTTATTATCCGATAAATCGTGGGAGGGTTATATTTAGTTCAGCTCCCACACTGATTTCAAAATATTTTTTCGATATGGTGTGGTAATTTCGATTTAAAATTAATATTTTGCTACATACTTCGATCATGAAATTTTACTGAATATTAGTATATATAAATATACTTAGATGGACAGCGCCGTTTCATCTAGTTTCTCTCGGTTAAAAAATAGGGCATATCATCAAAAAATTAAATAGAATTGTTTATCACCTCATAGATAAAGTCGTTTAAAATATAGTTCATTTAAAATAATTTCAGCCTCGTTGTATAAACTAATGTAATATCTATTAATAATTAAGAATATAAGATATTAAAGTAGAGTAATAAGCAATAAATATACACATAATTATAATACAAATGTACACGGAACGGAACGGAAGACGATATATTTTGTGATAAAAATAATAAGATAATCGCTTAATCAGATGGGTTTAAATGACTCTATTTCACTTCATTTCAAAGTCACTTACAAAAGCTATACTGGAAGTAAGAGTAACATGGGCTACCAACAAAAGTTTATTTTTTATAAGATTATAACTTTTCTCATATATTAGACACATAACAATTACTGTCTTTTGCAGTTTACATAACGGAATGTTCGACACAATTTAAGAATACCATAGTTATGAATAGTATTATATCAAAGTATTTTGCGCATGATCACATCGATGGCCAATACGTGCGCACGCGCCCCGATGTCGGGAATAGGGCGTAGATTTTCCGACGCCTCGTAGTTTCTTTGCATTGAAATGCAGACCAGATAAAAACGTTTAGCATAGCACCCCGTAAAAAAAAAGATTTCGTCTCTGAACCAAGGAATAATATTGTGTGATTTTTATGTCGAGAACGCGATGGATCATGTCGTTAAAAGCCCAAAGCAGACGGACTGGCGGACGGATAGCGTTGGAACTACAATAGGGTAGTTTAAAAAATCACTTCTATACGCGTCTGAACGTGTTGAAGGCCTTGTACATACGAGGCGCGCCGCCACAGCGCCGCCAGAAAGAACACAAGTTCTGTTACATTTGGCAGACACACAGATAACAATACAATTTAATGTCCAAGACCCGAGTACATATATTTATCCGCCAAATCAATGCCTGCCCCGGCCAGGGACGGAGGCCCGATCCCGGGACGGACCCGACGGACCCGACGGACCTGACTTACCCTGAGTCAGGATCACTGCCAACGCGCCAGGAAGTCGTCAACGGAGTTCTTTCAATTTCGAAACCCCAAAAACACCGATCGCACATGGTCATAATAATATTTAGTACATCTCAGAAGTATTTTTCGTAGTGCAACTCTAGGTCATTTTTAATCTTACCACTAAATAAAATATTGGAATGTCTTGTCTGTCTGAAGTAGCGGATCTTGTTGTAGCTTTGAAGGATTGTAGAAGGTACACTAATTTACCGCATAGGCTTTGTTTTATTTCAATATTTCAAACGGTTTTTTAGTTATAGCATTTCTACCCCAAGGGTCCCATTTGTTTTTTTTAGTCGCGAATAAGCTCCGAAACCGCAGAACGGATTTCGATCACATTTTCAGGAATTGTACAGGGTACACTAACTTACCGGAGATACTTTGTTTTTTCTCAATATCACAAACGACTTTTTAGTTGTAGCCAAGGGTTCCATTAATAACAAATTTTATGTAATTCGAAATTTTACTAAAGAACTAAACTAAAGAAACGCACGTAAACGTCCGTGATAATGCGCTACTAATCACTTGTGTCGGAATAAGGAACGGCGACCCGACAAAGAGCTGAAGCCGCAAAACATCCACGCATTAAATATGCATTACAAATATATGAAAGGTTTATAACAATTTCCTGTAAAACACGTCTCAAATTCATCAGAAGCCTCTTTATAATATTGTATAAAGCGTCTATTTTTATTGACTAATAGTAACAGATCTAGTCTTCTTTCGGTTTGGGGGGCTCTAACTCCTCGGGAGCCTCGTCCATGCTGGCCGCGGTGTCTGTGCGGCTCTTGTCCACTGGGTATAACCTGAGAATATAAAATGCCATTGATTTAATTATTTCTTTGTAAATGACCCACGGGGGTCAAACCACAAGCATTTTAAAACCATGTCTATCCACTACATGCGTTTAGTTGCTAGGCAACGTATTGTCATAACAAACTTTTACCAGACGTTTGACGTTGGCGTTAATCGCGATTCAATGTTGTTATGGTAAGACAACGTTTTTGACGTACACTCCATTCAAACTCTAAATAGAACGCTTAACAATCGGATTCCAGACGAATGCCAGCTTAAAACTCCGAAGAATAAGGTTAATTTTAGATTGACAAAAACGGTCAACGTCAACAACCTCCGTAGATACATTTTTGGTTGCAAGCTAAATTGAAATGTTTTACAAATAAAAAATATTACATAAAATTGTACTTTATTTTATGCCCTAGTTCATGAACTAGGTCATAAAATACCCCATGGGTCAGCGAAGGCCAGCGTGGGCCAACACTCACCAGCGCGTCACGGAAGCATGCAACGCGGTGCGCGTCGGGCATGGTGATGACGAAGACAAACACGTCGTCTATAAACGTGTTGAAGGCTTGTCACTTGAGACAGCGTAGGCCAGCGTGGGCCAGCACTCACCAGCGCTGGTACAGGTAGACGAGGAAGACCAGGTCGTCGCGGAAGCAGGCGACGCGGTGCGCGACGGGCATGGTGATGACGAAGGCGAACACGTCGTCTATGAACGTGTTGAAGGCCTTGTACATAAAGGCGCGCCACGGCAGCGCTGCGACGGAGCGCAGCCGGTAGTTGACGAACAGCTGCGGCAGCATGAACAGGAACCCGAACGCGTACACTCCATTCACGACGCTGTGTAACGCCCATGAGTACCACCTGTGAAAGGAAGTACACCTTCACTGCTGTCCGTTTCGTGCCAATACCGCTATCAGCGTGCTCAAATGCGTTCCGATTTTGCGAAGGCAAGCTCATGACAGATGACGTGACGTCAGGAATGACGTCATTACCGGCGCCATATTGGACTTCCAGTGCCTTTGCTCTAACTCGTAAGCACTGTGAGCCAAACGTC
>DWLO01002989.1:0-11618 GCA_018245335.1 Dalla quadristriga | reverse complement strand
CAACAGCTTTACAAAAAAGCTGCCGAAAGATGTACAAAAGGTGGTCTTATCGCTAAGTAGCGATTTCTTCCAGACAAGCTTAAGGTGAGGAGTTGTCGAAAACAGTTACGAAAAGACGTTGCATGAACAATTACAGGAAAGTAACGAAAAGTTTAATGAACTTAGGAAGATGAGCAAATAAGAGCAAATAGGTCAGAGTTGCAGTTGGAGGTAATGGTTTTAAATGGAATGTGTACGGAACGAGTCTTATAGGAAGCCAGTGCAATAAATAGATTAATTAACAGAGGAATAAGAAGAAGAGTGTAAGTAAAATGACATTCCTTACAGACATAGTCGACAATGAGGTTAAAAACACGGTATTTCGACCGAAAAGCAAAAGTTGCCCGGAAACGCATTTTTCAGGGAAGAAAGGGTGTTTAGAATAGGTGTTAGAATATTTATTTGTAAAAACATACTAAAGGCTATCTAAAAATTATGTATATCAGACTAATAATGTATTATTCATTTGCATCGATATCATACCGGCAGTTCCTTGGGGAATAACAGAAGCCAACTGGTTGCAGACTGATGCAGCGTTTTCATCCAGGCGGGACGACCGTCTCCTTCGACCACAATAGAATCTGTGAAATATAAAATGGTTTAATTAGATAGTAAGAATATGCTCATGGCTCTGCCTGCGTAAAATTCGATCATCTATCCCCGCCATATATCTTTCCACACCGTGCGTTTTTCCGGGAAAATTAAAAATATAATTTCCGGTCATACTACCAGGTGCAAAAATAGCTGTCCTTAAGGGCCAGCGACGCATTGGCGACTCCTCTGGTGTTGATAGTCCATGGTCCCGCACTTACTACCTGGTGGCCCGTTTGCTTGTTCGTTGAGCTACATTTTACACAAAAAAATGAACTCTGCAAATCTCGTTGATCCGTCGCTCTATTTCAGTGTGAAAGAAGGACAAACCAACAAACACAGTTTCACATTTATAATATTAGTGTACTGTTAAAGCATTGTTTAACATACGTGGGTCGTCCTGAGTAGCGGCGTTGTAAGCAAGTTCCTCTTCATCTTCGAGTTGCTGCATCTTCAATAGCTTGGAGACGAGGTCGCTTCCTTGAGTTGTTAGGAGCACCTACATCAAAGGAGACATCTAATTATCAAAACGAACCTTGATTATAAAACACATTTCGGCGACTGGTACGAAGAAAAATTAGATGGGTGAATAGAAATGCGCTTACCTTTTCAGCATTGTTGGGCAGCCCGAGCCACGAGGGCGTCTGCCTGTCCGACAGCTCTTCGATCCACTTGAGGAAGTGGTCCCGGCGGTTGCCGTCTGGCATCGTGATGTGCCGTTGGTTGCCCGTGGCCTGGACAATGTTAACATTGGATTATTAATAAATGTTGGTACAGTCGATCGAGGGTGGTATGCGCCATGTGCAACAAATTTATATTACAGTGTCTCAAAGATGCCTCTACGTGTTGGACCCGTGTCTCCACGCAAGCCTTCGAAATGATCGGGTCCAGTTACATCTGGGACCCGTGATATGTCAATGAGATACATAATAATAATAATATCTTTATTTGCAGGTATACACATAAATTGTGGTTACAATAGAAAATTACATTGGGCATTATAAGCACAAAAAAAGAAAAGCTAGAATAAAAATTTTCAATTGTAAAAAGCCGTGTACAAAATGGTGATTGGATTTTTAAAATGGTCCACAGCGAATATCATCTTCAATGGAAAGAATTTGACCTATACTTAAATGTCATATATTTGATTTATTTATTATAAAAACTATTAGCTTTTTATTAGTTGAATTTAATAGTTGATAGTTATATAATTAACCATCTCTACTTATTATATTCGCCGTCTCCCGGTGTAGTACGGTGCGGAGATATTGGGTTTACGTACCCCGTCCACGTTGGCGACGAGCGCGAAGTCCGCCTCGAAGGAGCGCGGCGTGAACAGCTTGCAGAGGAACGAGTGCAGCAGCCGCTGGTCGAACACGTTGTCGATCTTGCCGCCGTAGATGCACTGCGAGAGCAGCGTCACCAGCGCCTCCCACGGGACCTTCTCCGGGGGCAGGTTGGTGCGGCCCTGGATACAACAATTTTAAAGCATTATGTATACCTTTTTTTTATTTTATTTATTAAGTATTTAATCCATTATGTGATGTAATGTATACCATTTTTGTTAATTCTTTTATTTGGATTTAAGCAAACCACGTCTGCCTGGAAAGCTAAGTCGATAGAGAGGCACGTTTATTTGGAAATTGCATTTTCACTAGATTTTAAGAGGTCCAAGGTAGAACGGTCTGGGAACATTCCCTAGCTGTACGAAGTACGAATGATGACGGAGATAATTTCGTACCGAAAGAATTATCTTCTATTTATCAATGGCTCCTACATCGCGAAAGCATTTTTTACACACAACGTTTTAAAATATATTCTATCTATAACGATAGAATTATTATAAACAGGTTTAAAACAGTTTCGCGTCTATATAATTTACACAAACACCACCTGTCAGGTCGATCTATTATTATTCGTTCGCTATTACCATTGCAGTAGTGTCGATCCAAGTGTCGAGCGTGTCGCAAGCGACTCGCAGGTCCGACTCGTTGAATTCGTAGTACTTGGCCCAGCCCAGCGGCACGTAGCGGAGACGCTCTTGAACAATACCTGCCAAAGAAATATACAAAGTAGCAGAATAGATTAAAGTTTGCACGCAATGTATACAAAAATTAAACAAATGAAGTCGATAACTCACCGTGGAACCAAGCGAGCAAGAAGTAAAGCCGCGCGCGTTCCGAAGGTTGTTTCACCATGCGGGCAGCCGGCACCTGCACAACAGAATATATAAAAACAATAATTTTATTTAAAGAAAACGTTGCCACCAAAAAAACAGTCGTTATCTATAATACAAGATATTTGAGTGATCATTTTGGTCCTTCGAGCCGGATCAACCTACATAAATATTGTAACCTGCAGTTTATCAGAGCTGATCTACGATAAGATTGAGCAACAACAAGATGCGTTATGTCTTAGTTAACATGCACTTACGGTGGCGAAAGTGCGCAGCAGGTTGGCGCGGATGCCGGGCGGCGGCTCGAACACGACGACGCGGCCGGCGCGCAGCAGGTTGACGGGCAGCTTGGGGCTGATCTCCGTCGTGAGGAACAGCCGGAAGGACTGGTGCGGTTGCAGCGAATGCAGCTTCTTCTCCAGCTGGACAAGCCACACGGGCGCCAGGTGGACGTTCTTCAGCATCACCCATCTGCGAATAAAACGAGACGTTAGCAGTTGCCCGCAGCTAAGTGCATGAATTGCAATTGAATTGCACTTGCAAACGTCTACACTGCTGCCGTAGTCAATACTGCACTAAGAATAGAAAGGTCAAAAGTGTTAACTTTTCACCTACTTTCTTTCCTCTGTCGTTTTTTTGTACTTTATTCTGTACGTGAATAAAAAAAACAAGAGTTACATACCGTCCAGTTTTGCAAGCGGTGTTGATAGCGCGCTCGGCTTGGTTGAACCCTTCCGCAGAACCGATGGCGATGCTTGACAACGGCTTGTTCAATTCTGTAGCCATATCATCCACGCGACCTACAGACAATTAATGTTGAATACAATAAATGAAACGGTTAATATTTTCCAGGAGCAGAAACAAAAGGACATCATGATCAGACCTTACCCTTCTCACCTTGAGAGGAGACCCGTGCTTAATCTACTACTAACTGCCGGTGATGGGTTGTGATGATGATTACAGTCACAGTCTGGTTTGTGTTAACCGATAAACGAAATAAAGCACCATCGGGCGGGGTCAGTAGTTGGAAAAGAGAATGTTAGTGTAAATTTTCACTTTCATAAGTGGTTCCGAGCTACGGAGGGCACTTTTAACAGTCAGTCCTGGCTGTTATTGTCAGTCAGATAGCAGTTGCTAAGCCTTCAGCAAGGCTTTTGGGCGACTTTAGAGTTATTGTGCGATTTTGCATGATGATGATGATGTCAACGCTCACCGCTCGCGTCGTAGCCGGGCACGGAGCACAGCAGCGCCGGCGTGGTGGCGTTGAGCTGCGTCTCGGTGATGGAGGCGAGGTCGAGCTCGGTCTCCGCCTTGGCCATGAAGCCGGCGCCCAGCACCGCCGTCACAAGCTGCGTCGCCGCCGCAATCACGCGGTCCGGTCGGAACGCCTACGGATTTTTAGTTACATTTAAGCGGATAAAAGGGATAAACTTTAGGAAAAAGAAAGAAAATAAATATTATATATGCGATTATAAGAGCCATGATTACATAACAATTAGATCCTCTAAGAGTCGACTGTAGTTTGTACCAACGTTACTTCAGCAGTAAGACAATTTTAGCATTTCATTTCAGTGACTTTGAAGCAGCGAAGTATCACCATCCAATTTCGGATATGACTGCGGTATTCTTGGAGGTTAGTAAAGTTGTCCATCGTGCATTCCATTTCGTTTTTTAAACCCTCAGGGGGATCCACAAACAAAAACAAACATATTTGATAAATCTAGTACCTGTATGAGCAGCAGGCGGTAGCAGGCTAGCGTATGAGGGGCGGGCGGGGCAGCTGCGTCCGAGTCCCACAGCGTGGGCACGAGCTGCTCGGGCGCCGCCTGCGCTAGCCACGCCGCCAGCTCGGGCAGCGCCGCTGCCTTGTCCAGGAGATTGCGGAACGCCACTAGCCTGAGAACAATGTAAAGTAACACGTTCAATGTACAGCGAAGCAACAAACGGGCTGTACTGAAAACCAGCGCTGCTGGTTCGTTTTACAGCCAGCAGCATTATGCTGAATGTATACCCTTTTGGTGTGTGGCGCTGCAAAGTGAATAACCCACAAGAAATATTAATGTAAAATTTCTATTAAGATAATAAGTAAATAAATGTTTGTATTTATATGTATTGCAGTGTTACGCTCAAATAAAGTTATTTTCTTTCTTTCATTTTATTTATTTATTTACTCGGTACCGTTGAACGTGTGTGGCGCACAGAAGCTCTCGTAAATTCCAACCAGCAGAAATCCACAAGCGGGCACCCACGTAATTGTCCATCTTCGGACTTAGGGGAACGAACGCAGCAAGCCACAGTACCTGGAGCTGAGGCGGGCGGCGGCCTCGTGCTGCGCCTGCGAGAGCGGCTCGGCGGCGGCGGAGGAGGCAACGAAGCCCTCGCGGCCGCGCAAGAACACGGCGAACTGCCGCTCCAGCGTGTCCTCCGCGCCTGTGCCCTTCAGCTGGATGCGGCACAGCAACAGCGCGAACGTCAGCCGGTCTGTGTGCAGCATGCCGCGCGCCACGCGCTCGTACACCGCCTGCCATTACGAAATTTCATTTACATGGATTATTGCAATCGCGGTTTGATAAATAGAAGAATTCTATTATTAAGTGCACTAAAAATTCATAAAATAAAGTGTACTATGAAAAGTCCATCTATTACTTGTGTACATAAACTTTTAAGTAGATAAATAAAAATGGCTACAAGCAGACCCCTGATCAAAGCTTACCCTGGCGTTACTTCACTTGTACCCCCGGACATCATTTAAGTCCAGATAAAGTAGTTTAACAACTATTATAACCTAACTTTCTCACAAACCCATCACAGGGTCTTTTCAGAAAACGGGTCTCCTCTCAGAATGAGCAGAGTTTAGGGCATAGCCCACTAATAGGGATAAATTAAAATGTAATTACCGCGAATAATTCCTCCGTAATGATCTTGAGTCGGGCGGTATAGTCCGTGACGCCATTGAGCGACGGGAACACCAGAACCGAGCTGAATATGTCGAGGAACATCTTGAGCGAGTATTGGTACAGGAAGTGGACTTGATTCAACGACTCCATCGTGAAGTAGATGCTGCTGCAAGCCTAGACAAAAATGTCAAACATTAGTATTTTGTACGTATTTAAGGTCGTAGCATACTTATTGTGACGTTCGCTGCTCGTCAGCGTCATTGCCGCTTAGTATTCAGCTTAGTATTATAAACGTTCTCCCGTCTAGGTTTTGTCGAATACGAGTGCCACCTTTACACTGTGACTGTGATATATGATGAGATAATATGATGTGTATACTGTGTCATATCTTTCGATATCTCTAGTCAGTTCGTTTCAATCGGTATTACCTGAGACAGTGGCAGGTACTGCTGACTGACTGTTTCAATTTCACCGATGACTTTGTCGGTTTCTTCCACCTGCAAACATTTTGAAAAGTTAGTCTTTGTATATTATTATTAAGCCATTTATTCAATTGTCAGAAACAATGTTGTTACCAAGTAGTTACATTTATTAATTAATTACTTCATACATTTTGTCTTTGTATATAACATAACATAATAAGGCAGCAAGGCTTAATAATTGCCTGCAAATCTAGTGATGACTTGCAGACTCGATTGCACTCATGAAATTTTGCCCAAAGTGCTGAGCTCCCGACAGCAACAGAGTTCAGTAATATGTGACCCGAGGTTGATCAAATTTAGTCGACCATAAATAAATCAGTTACGTTCGACATAAGCTGCTAAGAACACTCTATTTCTTAAAAAACAGTAACTCAGATACAATAGAAAATAAATTGTTTCTTGTCCTCAGGGTCTGTGCGCCACGATGAACGCTTATAACTCAGTCGACACTTATGCCTTATTTAGATTCAATTTTATTCTATTAAAGCAGCAATCCTCATACAAGTGCAGTTCACACTTAGTTTTTTATACTTATACTTGAACTGTTCAAGATTAATTAAAATCCAACCTTATGTCCGATGTCGTCGGCCTCCTTCTTGAGTGTCTCGAGCGTGGCGATGACGGAATCGTCGTCGAGGATCTTGCCCTTGGCGTCGTTGAGCGCCTGCAGAAGCGACTTCTCCAACTGCCGCAAACGTAGGTGGAATTCACCTGATCGTAAGAAATAGCACTTTTGTCAGCATTTCGACAGAAAACCTTCTCATTTTGCACTTCTTGAGGTCAGAGGCTTCTGCTTCTGTTGAGTGTATGCGATGGATTTCGGTTCTCCAGAGCTTTTAAAAGTTTGTCAATTAGTTTACTTACTTTTCAATTATCACCTGAATTATTTTAAATACGTAGTAAATTCACATTTTGGGATAAAAACTTGTCTTCAACTTTTGCAGCCACACATATTTCAGTTTACAGATAATGATAGATAGTAAGTGATGATACCTTGCAGCTTGAGCAAGTCGGACCGCTTGGTGTCGATGTCGGGGCGCTCGGCCTTGAGCACGCGGTGCAGGCACTGCGACTGCAGCGACGACCGCGTCACCGTGAAGTTCACAAAAGTCACGCGCGAACACATGTCCGGCGGGAACTCCACCGTCGGGTCCCTGGGGATGCGCCACGTGATGAGTCAAAGTCAGTTTGTGAGTGAAAAAAGAAAAAGAAAGTGCTGAGGAATATATCGAAGGGTCGAGATCGATGTCCTGGTTGCACGGGGGCTCAGCACCAGGGTAAGGATGGACTCTTAGTTCCTAACGTCCCGGCAACGAGATGAAACATCTTACCTTGTGCTAAGGAATATGACGAAGGAGGGACTGAGATCGATGTCCTGGTCGCCAAGCGTGATGAGCACACGACCGCCTGTGCGACGCAGCTCACGGTTTAGCACCGGGTTCAGGATGGGGTCGTAATTTTCAACATCCTGTCAACGAAATTTAAAGAATATTATGTAATAATCACTATTTAATAACTAACTAACAACAAGATGGTGCATTCTTAACCACCCATTAAGAAATTCGTAATGAGTGTGTTTCGAACGCTTTACGCATTTGCGTGCGAAGAGTGTAAAATACTTCCAAAAATAGACTTGTGTCAAGAATAAAGAACAGTACCATATTTTTTAATTTGGTGTGGAATACAATTGTTAAGCTTTCCACTTCGAGTTCGAAGGGAGCATGTATGGCTTACTTCTAGGCATTATTATTCTAAAAGAATTGTAAGAATATTTGGTATTTCATTATACAAATTTTATTCAATATTAAATAGGCCGCAAGCCTTACCTGAACAAGCAATGGGTTGCCAAAACGCAGCGCCGACTCCAAGTTCTTCCTGAAAGAGTCATCCAAGAAGGACGTCTTAGTTATCTTGCGTTCCTTGAACTCGCGCATTATGAACTCCGTCGCCTGGCCCGACGGGTCTATGATAAGCGGGTATCTATTGAAGCGCTGTAAAAGAAAACTACAGTTAGCAACTTTTGGGTACCTTTTTCTTACTAAAACTTTAATGTTATGACTTGATAAAAACTAATAATGATAATGCTAAAAAAAGCAGTCACGAAACGCTTTGGCAGTGACCTTATCAGACGAGTTGCAGGTCTCTGGGTTCCTAGCTGGGGCAGACACTTGTATGGCTGACAAAGTTTGTTGTTGGGTCCCATGGGACCATTGGCAAGGCATTTTGGATGTTCGCTGGCGCTTGGTCCACGTCGAGAACATTCGCGAATATACCGTAAGTAACTGACCTTCAACATGATAGCATTTTCCACACACAGCTCGTCGGTAGGCAGGGCGTTAGCCTGCCAGCGCAGCCGCTCGTCGGGGTTGCTGAGGTACTCGGTGCGCGCGATGTCCGCGCGGAACCTGATGTTCGCCGCCGCCAGGTGCGCGGTCCACGTCGAGAACAAGTTTTGACGGTACTGTAAAAAAAAAATCGGAGTTAGTAATCAAGGCTTGATGCACGCTACCACGTGCCCGGGCCGAGCCATGCTGCAGTGAAAGATGAACAGTATAGATTTGTATACATGATTTGATGCTAGAACAACGCCCACGCCCACAGAATTTTTATATTTCCGCCTTACTCCGGTTTCATTCGCGTAGGTCCTGATCCTGTGGGAATATCGGGATAAAAAATAGCCTATGTTACTCGCTGATAATGTAGCTTTGGAAAGTTGTTTTTTTTTTAAATGGAGCTATGGACATTAATCGTCGAAAACAACCATACAAACAAACAAAAGTTTCCTCTTTATAATATTATTTTTCGTGGAGATAGCATGAATAGACTGCCAACATGTACCTGTGTGCATGTACATGTGCCTTAAATATATTAAAGACATACTGATTTAGCTTACATGCTGATCAAAGTATCCTCCGTAGGCAATGAAGGCGGCAGACAGCAACACGTCGCCGACGATCGTGCTCATTTGGGAACGGAAAGTCTCGGA
The DNA here is from genome assembly GCA_018245335.1 of Dalla quadristriga. Classification (NCBI taxonomy): domain Eukaryota; kingdom Metazoa; phylum Arthropoda; class Insecta; order Lepidoptera; family Hesperiidae; genus Dalla; species Dalla quadristriga. The sequence goes on along the minus strand of DWLO01002989.1, from coordinate 2,447 downwards.
GCTGGATTCCCAGCGCTCGCGCTCTATTACCAAACTCTTCAGGAGCGCTATTGATCGATCCACCTGAAAAGTAGACAGCGAATTATTAACAGGCATTAAATGACTATGAAAATGGACAAATAAGATGCTGCCTCCTGGATTCTTTCTATTTTACTTGATTTATTTATATTTTATCAGTATGCAGAAGTCACTTTAAAAAAGAGTGCCTAAAATAAGGGGTGGTTGGCGAAATCGGAAATAAGTGGCTTATAATATTCCAAGTTCACTGTTACCTTAGCCTGCACATTCTCGAGGTCGGTCTTGATGGCCTGCGCCTGGCTAATGAGCTGCGCGTACTCCTCCTTGTAGGACGCGATGGACTTCTCGAGCTGCGCGATCAGCTCGCGCACTTCATTGCCGGCGGTCACGTTCGTCTGCGCCTGGTCCTCGAGCGCCTTGAGCTCGTTGCGGAGAGGCTCCACGCGTTTCAACATGTCCGCGTATTCGATCTAGATTTTAAAGAGCGAAAACTCAAGACCCGCTAGTAATTTTTTACTGACTTTGGAAAAGGTATTAATTATTAAATGTCGTGTGAGGAATATAGTATACCCTTTTTGGGGGTAGGTCTGGGTCATAGTGAATATTGGTGTGTATATCAAATGATGAATCACTTATTTTATTATTTGGACTGAAGGGCACTAGTGCCAACTTTTGAGTTTATCACACCATTAAAAAAGAATTTCCATTTTACCATTTAGGAGGGTTTTGAGTTGAAAATACCTTTTAATGATTCGTTAATTCAGACAGATATTTCATTATTTATAATATTGTAAAGCCGTGAAACAAATAATATATTTAGATACAATACCTGAGCGATGGCCCATTTGACCATAGGGCCACAAGCCATACTAGCTCTGTTAACCTTCTCGAAGTTGTAGTCAGGATTGCTGAGATATCGCGTCTTCATTTTCTCACGAACATCGTCACTGACCACATAAGAAAATGCGATTAATACATTGAACTTGTAAAATTACATTCCAATTATATGCTTCTATTGTACTTAATTGAAACCAATATACCATACCATTATAACGGAAATATCACCACAGACCTCTGTGACCATGTTTTCATGCACACATCACCACTTGGACCTTTCACATTGCCAGGTATTTAAGATGATTTTCGAATCCAGCGGACGTCACTCACCAACACAGCCAATTAATACAAAAATAATAAAACAATGTCTTTCAGAGTTCCATCGAATACATCATCAGAATGGGAAAGACATTGTAGATAGCAAACAAACAAACAAAAATAAATATTTGTGTAGCTCGTTGACTCACTTTCTGTAGTGATTTTCAATGGCTACCCTGAAGATAACTTTGGACGGACAATATTTATTGGCAAATACATTCATGCAATTTGACGGTTTATGCAAAGAGGTATAATATGCAAATAGTTATAAATATATAGGTTGAATTTTACAAGTAGGCGAGGATGAATAAGTCCGAAACTACCTGGTACAGAGAAAAAATGCACCCACAGTCCGATTTTGATGAAATCATTTAACAAAAGTCCCACAATGTCTATTATTTTCCATAAAACTAAGAGTTAAAACTCCTATAGGTATTTTTGGCCACGTCGGCCAGGTTGTTTCGAATTTGGCCATCTATGCTCACTTTAAAAATTCAGCGTTTATAAATAAATGACTTTTGATAGGCTTCACTATTATAAGGGGTGTGCACAAAAGTGCTATGAAATATAGGAGTACCATAATGAAGGGTATTAGAAAGTAAACTGTTAATAAATATACTAAACCATTGACCAACCCCTTATATAAAATGTATTTTTATCAAATCAGTGGCTTAAAGTTGCAAAAATCTTAGTATAATCTACTCATCAATCAATAAAAACCTGGTAAAACATTACAATCAAGCAAGATGAAATCTAGAAATAAGTATCTAAGATAACCCTAATCTTGATGACAAAATATTAAGTAGTTAGACGTCCTTTGAGGTCTACAACATTAGTGATTTCTGGATAGGAGCTTCATGATTTCATCATGCTAGAGCAGGATGCACATTCAATGCAAAAGCAAGCTTCAGCCAAAATAAACCAAACAATCACACTGCAAGACAAATGGCAAGAACATAAATCAGTTTAATGCAATCAATGTGTTCAATGGATAAGTGATACCACCAACGAATGTGACCATTCAACTATCCTACAGTACAAGTTTCAACTAGTCTCATTACGTGCATGTTCTATCTTATTGTAGGAGTGATATCACTTCGTCAGCACCAACACCGTAAACCAAAATCGAGGACGTGAGGAGTAGGGTAATAGGAGTGAAGGACTCAGAGCATCTATCAAATTAGATTAGACAAATAATGCCATCCGAATTTAAATTCCAAAAGTATTTTTCAGGCTACTTTTAACCCGCCTCACATATTTATTCACACTAAAAA
>DWLO01002988.1:0-11618 GCA_018245335.1 Dalla quadristriga | reverse complement strand
TCTTGGACGTTAAGTTGTGTTCTGTTTTCTGTGTGTGTCCGTCACCCGCAACACAGGGAATCCTAGTGCGGGGGTGTTAATGTGTAAGCGTGTGTAAGCGTATTAATAGTACCAATTAGGTATTTACTATTATATTTAGATATTAGGGATAGTCCGGTTAGTAATGGTCCTGTTCGAAGCTGGGGATAGATACGTTGCTATCCTTGAGGACTAAGGTGGTCGCCTCTTGTGTAAGTGTAGCCGGCAACCACATCTTTCCGACCGATACATAATTGTAGAAAAACAACACTTTCACGGCAAAAGTGGGTTCTACCACCTGCAATCTCTTTTCTCTCGGTGGATAAAATTTGGCAAGAGGCTCGCTCCATCCCACGCCGACCTCTCAAATGCGGACGTACAAGTGTGGCGAAGTGGTCTTTTGTCAAATTAATGGTCCTTCACCAATTGAGGTCGCGCCGATAGGATATCTCGGTCCCCGCGGAGCTTTATAATAAACTAGCTGTTGCCCGCGACTTAGTTCGCTTTAAATTTATGATCAATAGTCGGGTTATTATTATTTTATTCTTTGTTGTACACCATAAAAAATTATAATGGATTACACAAAAAAACCGTGTGGTGACGGCAGAACCGAATACAATTGTCACCACCCTTCCTCTTCCCGCGTCTCGTACGAGGCGCTAAGGGAATGTAACGGAGAACGAGCAGCGTTCTCTGTGCAGCAACTACCAGCTCCTGCGATCACCAACCCGCCTGCCCAGCGTGGTGATTATGGGCAAATACTCCTTTTTTTAGGACAGGCCTTTAGTTCAGCAGTGGGCTACTATAGGCTGATGATGACACAAAAAAAGCTTAAACTCTAAGGTAGGTAGGTCTTATAAGGGAGGTCTTATCGCTTAGCAGCGATTTCGTCCAGACAACACGTGGTGACGAGTGAAAGAATAATGCTATGAATAAGGTAGGGTGCACAAGAAAAGATCATAAGGATAATTTACATGAAATCAGCATTTAATGATACGTGATGACGAAATACACAGAGGAAAGGAAACAAAGGAAGCAAACGAAAGAAAGCTAGAAACAGAAGATAACAAATTTCAGTTACGGTTGAAAGATAGTGAGATTTGACTTGATATTTAAATTAGTTAAAAAGATACTACTTTACGGATGGAGAGGGGAAGAGAATTCCAAAGATTTACAGCGGTAACAGACAAGGTTTAAAAGTATTGTATGACCTTCTTCGTGGCTCAAACTATATCTCTACTAAATTCTATTCATAATTCATCTTACAACAATGCCTTCAAATAAATACAATTTTAACAGTAAATTGTATACAGGTACTACCACCACTACTATCCTCCACCAATCCGCACTGGAGCAGGGTGGTGGAGTTCACTCCGAGCCACCTCTACTTAGCTTGGTCTCTCCTTCACTGTCTAGAATAGGACAAGTATAAATAGCCGATAGACAAAAATCAGAAGTATAAATACGTGGCAATAACAAAGGCAGACTGTTCATTTATAATGCTTATTTTATATGCGAAGCCATTGTAAAATTAAAATAAAATTTACATCGTAACTATCACGAATATAAAGAAATATAAGTTCGTTAGTTAAGTATGACGGCATGGTCGTAAATTCAAATACAGCGGCCCATGTATTACGCATCTATTGTAATGGAGGGTGGAGACGTGACAAAGCAGACAGATTGGTATCAATGTGAAATTAATAAATAGGCAAAGACAAAACAGTTCAGTACCGTTCACTTGAGTACCTACCTTTACCTTTTTCACCTCTGTTTGTCAACCGGTTACCTTTGTTACCTAGTTATCTTTTCGCTAGCTATTGACTAGCTTTAGTTTTATTTTACCAATAAATAGAATTGGAGTGTCTGTCTGTGATATTAAAATTAAGGATAATTAGAAAATAAAATAATTAATAAATAATTAATAATATTTAATATGTATATATTAATATATATAATTTATTTATTTGCAAGAAAATATTAAATAAATTAATTTATATAAATTGGATTTTCTCTTCTCTTTTCGCCTCCTGTCTACGGTGGAACAGCACCTTAACATGCCACATAAACGACTGCCAGTAAAATCAAATGAAATCCCTAGGAAAAATAAATTATTTACGCCTCCGGATTAGTCAAGGTTCTAGCGATTTCTCATTCACTCAGTATTTTTCCTCAGAAGCCCGATAAGCTGGCTCTCCGATAGCCAATTGAACAGTAAAACCGTTAAATTACATGTTTACCTTCGATAAAATTATATTCATATTATATAATTCATATAAGTAATAAATAAGGGAATAAATCATTGGAATAGAATAAGAATAAAGATCGTCTGAAGAGCACAGGGAGGTCCAGTCACAGAAACTGAGACCATTCAGCCCGCTACCTCCGTAGAAAGTAGACATTAATTATATAGTATCGTTGATAAAAATAATTTAGATATAAAGTATTAATAAGAATAAGATGTTAAGTACTACCACACTATAATATGTATTCAGGTAATGTATTAGAGTTAAAGCAAAAATCCAGTGTTTCCTTTTACGTGTTACTTTCCAACGCGCCAGGGACGCGTCAATCTCAATCATCATCTAAAAGAAAAGTCGATAATTCTGTTCTCAATGAAATACGCCTCATTTTTATCTACTGGTATACTTGGGCACGAGCCTAATCATAAGTGGATTGTTAAGAATTTCGGCGTCAACACATGTGTGCTGTATACAAAAGTATGTAAACGCGTGTAGATACATAACAATCATTTAACAAGCCATACTTCGGGCGGTGTCTATTTTGGGGCACAATGACACACGAATTACGATTTGTAGCGAGCCCTTCCATAATACAAAATTTCAATCTACACCACAGAATACTTAATAGTCAATATATACGAGTGTAGAGTGTGTATACATACACTCTTTTTCTGATATCCTTACCAGGGAGAGCTCGCGACTTCGGCCGCTTCAATCTCGAAGTACAAACCTTTTATACAATGGAATAGGGTTCAGACGCTAAGGCTTATAGCTAAAAAACCGTTTGAGATATTGAGATAAAACAAAGGGTACACGTTAAGTTAATGTACCCCTTTACAATCCCTGAAAATTTCGTCATAATCCGTTCAGCGGTCATCATAAGTTCCTAAGTTCATAAGGAGAGCTTTTCATAAGACAAAGGCGAGGTTATCTCTTGAAGAGGTTTTCTTCCAACCCATCTGGTGTGATGAAACATTTAGTTTGGAGGATAACCCTGATAAATGTGTAGGTACGGTAATTATATATTTAGAATTTAGCTGTAATATTTACTAAAAGTAGTAAGAATAGAATATAGAAAAATATAGTGAGTAATAGGAGCTGAATAATGATACATAGTATATTATAATAATAATCCCACCACCAATCCGCATTGGAGCAGCGTGGTGGAGTATGCTGCAGGCCTCCTCAGTTGTGAGGAGAGACCCGTGCCCTACAGTGGGCCATTATGGGTTGCAGTCATATTATAATAATATACTTACTTAAACTAATTACATTTATTTTAATTATTTATAAATTTGGTAGGTAGTTTGTTTTAGATTTAATTTAGTTATGAGTAGTTTAGTTTTTTAATTTTATTGTATAGCCTAATTTTGACCATTATCTTAATTAAATAGAATACTAATTAGAATTCCAAATTCAAATAAATTTTACAATATCTATGGCATTTATTTTTTTAAATCAGATGTTCATTTGTTTTCCCGCCGTTCTATTCTTCTTTGATATCGCTGTTTTTGTGACCGTGAAAAAATTGAAATTGCGCGTTATATTCCAACGCGAGTTCCTTCGTGGCTCCAACGCAGCACAGACAGCACGGAATATAAACAAAGTAGGTAGCGCAAGTGAACGCACGGTGTTTTTTGTTTGATTGCTTCCGTTCTGGTAATTTTGATCTCAACAATGAGCCCCGTGGCAGACCGGAGAACAGGTTCCATTCGCTTTAATCGGCTTCCAGGTTTTGTGCTGAAATTAGAAGCGGCGCAGTAAACTCAAAACATACCTTGCAACAACACCCATGTACTACCTACATTATCTTTTGGACACTTCGCAGTTACCAGTTGTAAATAGTTGTTTCTAGCCCAAATTAGCATTTTTGTGTTGATAAAAGAATCGGCGCAAGAAACTCATAACATACAACACGCATATAAGAAACTTTTGGACACTACGCACTAGTGCACTTTGCTCTTAGCCCAAGTTAGCCCAAAACGTCTCCAACCACCATGTCGGAGGGGCTAAAGCGGGACACACAAAAAAAAGCTCAAGTTTTTGTGTTGATAAGAGAAGCGGCGCAAGAAACTCATAACATACAACACCCACATACTACTCACATCATCTTTTGGACACTACACCCTAGTGCACTCTGCTCTCACCAGTACAGAACTAGCCAAACGCTCTTCACCTAATGACCGTAAACCGCACGCGAATATTTCCACAGCCTTGCGAAACACTTTCCGACCATTAGCGTCAGCGAAGAGGGCGCTGCTCACGCTCAAGGCCGCGGCATAATTCCACACTTTTAAGGACGCAAACTGACATTGGAGTTAAACGAAGCACAGGGTCGGCTGAGTGCGAGAATAGTTGGCAAATAATATACGTGAGATATATCAGAATGCCATTAGATCTTGTCTACATATCAGAATGTCATGCGTTCGATATTCCATACAACTTCCTCTGTTAAGTGCGCATTCCCAACAGCCAAACTCGGCGGAATATACGGTGATACAAATTTTTACACACTTATTAAAATGTTATTGGCTAAGTTTAAATTTTATTATAATATAGTACAGTTAATTTGATGAGATAATTTACCTATTTAGTGCTCTTTATTGTTGAAATTATTATGATACCTACACGCAACCCTGGAATTAAGCCACAGCCCAACCATGACTTCTCCCTAGTATATTATGATAAGACCCATATTTAGCACTGTGACATAGCGTCGTCGATGACGTACAAATAATAAAATTCGTCATGTATCGTTCACAAACCATGTCATGCTGAAATGTGTTCAGCACAGGTCATCGTAACTATATTTTTACTCGAGGAACATAGAAAGTAGCTCGCCTCCGACTCACTTTCATCGTGCGGCAGATATGCACAAATTATCAGCTGATAAAAAGAAATTTTGTTTGGAGAATAAATTGTCAGGTTTTGCATGAACGTATACGCAGTCTTTTCACCTAGTCACTGCCAGTGATTCAGGGACTATATTTATAAATCTGCCAAAGTGCCTTTCACTTTTTACTTTATCTGAGAGTTCTAAGTTAATCCGAAGCGAATTTGAATAGGACGCCAAAACCAGTCAGTCATGTTTTTCCATGAATTCCTATAACGCAAGGATTCTAAGAACAGACGTTATAAATATTTTCCCTTTCGTTTCACATGCTCAGACAGATATAGTTCAAGGACCAATGCATCTAAGACGTAAGCCTCGTACTGTTTTAACATTTCGATCGTATTGGTCGACTCAAGGCCAATTTAGTTTCCATGCCCATCTTCCTTCCTTGTACTTGATAGTATCCTGGAAAACAGGAACGCAGATATCAGGGAAACTAAAGTATCCCATCATGCATGGTATACAATGTAGGCAGATGGGAGGAAAACTTATTTACATGTACTCTCGATAAAAAGTGTAAAATGAAAGTAAATTAAACTGTTTACTTCATATGTCACACATCAGTCATACGGTAGACATAACCTTGAACACTCTGAGTATACTCGGTATAATTTTGTTTACCTACACTTGTGAAAATAAAGCGCTTCTTTTATATTGTTTGTAATTTTAGAATACTAAATAGTAATAATTTAGAATACATGTATAGAATATATATTTTAGACTAAAACGATTAACATAATACAAATATTAAAAAAATATATAGTGAAAAATATAACTTGAGTTTTAAAAATAATCACGTCATAAAATGTATGTAAAAATTTCATAAATTCCAAAAATCTAAAAATTGTATGACTGTAAAATTCAATAATAATAATGAGGCCTTAGGGCGGCCTGAGAAACTTCCGACAGTCGAGTTCGGCACCAACCCCTCCACCAATCCGTATTGGAGCAGCGTGGTGGAGTATGCTTCAGGACTCCTCAGTCGTGAGGAGAGACCCGTGTCCTGCAGTGGGCCTTTATGGGTTGCAGCCAATGAGTCAGTAAATTCAAAAATGAAAATCGGTATTGTATGGATACATTAAATACTCATTCGATTGTTTATTGTTTGATTGCGCAAATCACTTCGGAAGTAGAGTTAGCATTTTCTATTTACGTTTTTTTACGATGAGATGCCAAATTCTCAGAAGTAGGTTGTTGTAGGTACCAACACCCATCTTCATTAAACCTAGGTCCACTTATTGCCTTCGCGAGAAGTTAATCCAACAGGAAATTACTTTACTCATTTCCGCTGAGCTGAGTTAGTTATTTATTCTTAATTTTATCTAAATATAAAATTTATATATACAATACAATAACTCGTTTTAGTACAAATAAAAGACAAACAGTTACCTACATAAAAACAGAATGACAGATACAAGATGCGGCCATATTGCTTAAAACGATCTATTCCTTTAGACCTTTACAACCTGTAGATAGTTGACAAGGTACATTAGAAGAGTAGAAGTCGACTTAATTAATAGAATGAGGTTTAAAATACATACATTATAAAGTATTTTTAAACATCAGATAAAGGATGTAAAGCAAAACTAGGATTATTATATATTTGTTTTTCAGTCATTAAAATATTGTTGTGGTGAGAGAACATTTAATTTCCATTGTACTTACGAGTACATTGTAGGCGCAAGCTAAGTGGGTGTGTTTTTTAAGACGATATAGTGGGCGTTTTTATCGAAAAACTATGACGGTGAAACGTTCGTAAAATATATACAATTGTTACATCTCACACACTTGTTACACCCAATTGTTATACTCACTCACAGTTACTGTATAAATCTGATTGCGTGTAAACAAAGCAGTGTATTTGGCCCCTTCAGCCTAACACTAGACCTCTGTAACCAACTGATAAGTGAAAGACCACAGGTATGCGAAGCCGGTTGCAGATGTGTGAGCTCTGAGATCCTACAAAAATATTGGCAATCTCACCATCCAGGCTACACAAAACACAGTGCGAAATTCTGTACGACAGATAATAAATGCTAATTAAAAATGGCGGGTAAAAGTCAAAACGCAGTGCGAAATTCTTTACGACAGATAATAAATGCTAATTAAAAATGGCGGGTAAAAGTGCGCTGACGTCGCGGAGAAATTCAGGGCATATTGCATGACTATTGCGACACGAATGATATCGCTTACAATAATTGTGCATTTGGACAGTTTCTGACCAACAATACGAGTACGCGACACATTTCACAATTCGTCCCACATTTTATTTGATACAAATTTTATTTGTAACACATGAATGGCACCGTTTTGGTAACATAATTATCGAGTTTATGGGTTTCTTTTCTTATTGCATCGTATTCAATCTAATTAACTGTTTTTAAAGTGGAATCATCTTTTACTAGGAAGAGCTACGCTCGCGTCAAATCTCTAAATACAGAAAATGTTAAACAGTGAGAAAGGGTTTAGACGCTAACCTCTATAACTGAAAAACCGTTTGATTCTCGTATATTGTGATAAAACAAGTAAGTTACTATTCCCCTATGCAATCCCTGAAAATTTCAATGAAATCCGTTCAGCGGTTTCGGTGCCTATTCGCGACAAAGAAACGCAGACAGACAAACATTCCAAAAGTAGTAGCATATAAATAGCATTATTTAATTATTGACCTCAATTTTAATATCAGAGACAGACACTTCCATTTTATTTATTGGTAAGATAAGATTCGCCTTAAACGAATATTTTCGATGCTATAAAAAATCTTAGTTTGGTTGGTGATATCAATCCAAACAAAAACCTAACTGCGAAAAACGGGCCAAGTCCCCGATCCTATTCTAAAAAATTCAGCCTATTGTGCCAGCCACTACTTGTGTTATCTACACTGCACCCAAGTCTGCGCTTACTTTAATCCATAACCTCACTTCACTCCTACTTTCATGAGCAAACATAAAATAAATAAAATGCCTTTTAATTCCTGAATTAGTTCCGCAATACAAAAATTAAATTATTATTATAATGTATAATAAGCAATACTGCTCTTTTATTTTATTGCATAACATTTGGCGTTATGAATGAATATATACATATGAATGAGCCACATTTATGAGTTATGTGGATGATGGGAAAGAGAGAACACAGAAGAAAACTACCTTGCAGTGAAAAGGGTCTTGGCCCTTTTTTCACAGTCTTTGTTAAGGATTTCATATTTATTTTTGTCGACTTCAGAGTTGTAGATGCGATTTGTCTATTATATATCAAAATACACACTGGCAATCTTGTTGCAACTTGGCTTTTTATTTATCACAGTTTTTTATTTACCAGTGACTTAGTCGAAGATGATCCTGGAAGAACTTCATACATTCTCTTTAAATGTGATCAAAAAAACTGTGTTGTAAACTAGAAAAAGGTCGTCATAAATGAGTGATGCCATGTAAACAAAGTATTTCTGTGATTTGAGAATTTAGTTCTGTACCTTTGATTAAAATTACAATTAATTAACATGCACGCGAGCCGATAATAAACAGTAATTGTAGCCAAAAGCATGTACCGATTTCATGCTTGCAACATTATTTTCTTCTATCTGTGCGAGCCACTTGGAATCCGGTAGTGGTTCTGTTCACTCAATCAGAGCGAGACGGAGATGGCCACGTGCACGTGCGCGAGTGGGAAGGCGCTAGCAAGGTTACACTCACGGCCAGATCATAACTCTAGTACTGGGCGCCCATATTAAACAATTTATGTTACATCAAATAGTTAACTCAGTTGTGTAGTAATAAATAAGGAAGAATATCAGCGATACAAGGAAAGAACTTGTAAATTTTTGTATTCTCCAAAAGTGTGACCCAACATTTGATTACTTATTTTTAGACATAAAAATATTCGTAAAAATTCGTAAAAAATAATGTACTAGATGAATTATGCGTAGTTTATTACCAAATATAATTTGACAACCTAAAAAAATGTTCAGTAGTCAAAGAGAATAATAAAATCGTTTTTGCCTTGGGTTGTTTGTCTTGCCTACATTAGGATATAGGAAAAATGTTACATAATTTGAATACAAACTTTGTTATTTATATGCATAATGACGCACTAAACCGATCTTGAATCGCTCGTTATGTGAATATCAATTTTATTTATCACTAGAAAGGGCTACTACTACTACTACTACCGATAGTGGATATATATATACTACACATAATATAAAGTGGGATTATATAATACACTCTTTATTTCGGACATATCCATAGTTGTTTGTTAGTCACAGCCACAAAACATAATTAAACTCATCAAATATCAAATTTAATTGCTAGAAGAACATCCGAACAATAGCATCTAAATGTTGGACCGAGTTTACGAATGAATTAGCTGAGCGGTGATTGAACGAATGTTAAAGTGATGAAAATGACTGCCATAGATTTACACACTACAATTTGGCTTGATTGGACGTGGTTAAATAAAAGACATTTTAGACATACTCATGATCATCGATGACGTCACATCCGTAACCGCCACTTCCGTAACATGCCTTACCAATTTTTTTCTAGCTTATTGCTGGTATAGAAGTTTTAAATCTCTCATCTTTTAAATCTGATTTAGTGACAGTTGATCTGCTTATAAGTTTTATTAATTTCGGAATCCAACTTCTTATTTTTATCACACTTCAGAGTTATAGCATTATAATTTGTTAAATTTATGATCAATATTCGGCTTTAAAAGTATCCTACGACCTTCTTCATAACGCTAACTATCTCTTTACCAAATTCTATAAAGATCGACTGTATGATTAAGCCTTGAAGGCGTATCCAACAAACTAATTTTCGCATTTATAATATATTATTAGTAAGATACTTAACTACAATTTGGCACCTATTGAAGTAATCCACTTGTGTCCAAAATCCTACAGGCTATCCAAAACAGCCATATAAGGTTTGTAAACGCGGCAGCCTCTGCGCAGTAAGGCCGCGGTCGCCTGACATAGACCCAGATACGACGACATTGGCACTACATTCATGAACTGAGGTCACTCGCGCGTTTAAAAATAATCGCGCCGAGTGTTTCGCGCTATTTCTGCGATTTGACAGTTGCATGTCATTGTTTGAATTTGGAGATAACTGGCTAAAACAAAATTAAACGGCTGCCGATTATTTCCCAAAAAAAATCATTAAAGACACATCTTTTTAGGATCAAGTGTATGATGATATAATCAGTTAGATGTGACGTAATATTCGCGATAAATAATGTTTAATACGGGAGTTCGCTTGGCATGTGTCAGTATAATGACTGGCCTATATAATTGTTTATTCTTTGTATTTCCGTGCCGTTCATTAATTTGACTAAGTTGTGTTGAAGATTTATTTGAAATACATGGAAGACTTAATCAGAAAATTACACGAAAAGTTATAAATCGATACAGCAAGCGCAAGTGTCATTCACGGAAAGTCTGGTGAAGTAGGTCTCGGGACGGATGTATTTGTATTGAATGCAGCTATTGCGTCAGTGACCTCCACCGGTGCGACGGTTCGACCCCGGTACGATACATACTATTTTTATACTGTAACATATTTTCCAAATATTCACATCCTCGTTTTGTGCGCATATTTCGCGTGGGCGTTTGTTATTAAAAACCACACTGACGGTAAAAAAATACTATAACATCTATCGATTGTTATTAATATATATTTACATCCATCCATCCGTCAGCCTAAAAAAAACTACATACTGCGCTTAAAAACTACACACACAGATAACTATAAATACGATAAAAGAGGAGTAATTTACTAAACAACTATACATTGAGATTATTGGGGTTATCTGCGTTGCAGCATTACGCAGCGAATGGGTCTGCACTCAGCATAATACTGCTGAAACAGAGTCAACCCAGCAGCGCTGATTTTCAGTGCAGCCTGTTAGTTGCGTAGTTCGGTCAGGCGTGAGAAATAGATAACTAGGTATATCTCGCGATATAACTGAAAGATGTAGTCTTAAAAAAAATCATTACATTTCAATACAGCATAAACATTACATTTTAATACTACCATTATACTTAGCATGACATATGAACATTGAAATATGTCCTTAATGTCCGTTATTTTATTGTCAACAATGATATCGAATTTTCAAAAGTCACCCTAGACTTTACAACATTGAAAATGGACGAATGTCTGTGCGCAAAAGATGCAAAATGTAATAGTCCGCTTAACAGCGATTTACGAGTGACGAAGCGAGTCCCGAGGCACTGCCGGTCTAGGTCTTCGCATGTCTAGTCTGGGAGCAGGATGTATTTGATCGCGTGCAAGTAGGTATTGCGTCACTGACCTCCGTTGATACGGCGTGTGTTCAGAGCGACCCCGGACAAATCGAGTCGTAGCGGTATTCTTACATAATGCCTCTGGTCGGACATAATTGGTTATATATATTTTTTTTTTTTTATTGTTGTAAGATAGCAAACGAGCATGCAGCTCCAC
>DWLO01002987.1:0-11618 GCA_018245335.1 Dalla quadristriga | reverse complement strand
TATACGCATAAGATCTTGCCGCTCCCGCGCCGCCGCCGCTGCCGCCCCGCTTCCCGCAAGATTCGAGGCAGAGGCCTTATTCCGGTAGCTCCGCGTGTTCAGTCTTCTGTTCCACAGAACGACTCAATTGTCCGGTTAAAGTGAAAAATTCAAGCTTTTTTCACATTCCGGCTAGTTTCCAACTGCTGTTGGGTTAGTTATTTGCTTGTTGCTGACTGACTGACTTGTTTAGTGTGTGTAGACTATGTAAAACTTTCAACCGGAAAGACAGATTGACATATTTTGAGGAAGGCAAGTTTGTTTTAATTAAGTTTATTTTAGCTAAGTATGACATAAAAAATGTTAAGACTACAAAATTACAATTACAAAATTGACTATTCATTCTTTTTTCTCTCCAAACTGACTCATTTTACAAGATATTGACAACTTATGATATTAAACAAACCTGTTACCTACTATTTATTTGCTCACTTAAATATGGTTTAAAAGTAAACTTCTTACTTACATGTGTATCGAGTCGAATCTAGCGCTTCACTACGATCATTTCATATACACTTAATTTGACATACTGTCATTAAAATCAAGGAAAATAGTGCGGAGTTTCAGATTATTCCTCTATAGTCTAAACCTAAAGCCAAAATAATGCCAATACTTTAAAATGTGTCATTTAATTAAATAGATATATAACTTTTAATTGTACATCAGAAGAAAAATAAATACAAACATAGCTAAAAACTTAGAGGGTACAAAATACCGTCTTTTCGCTAAACAGCGATTTCGTCCAGACAATATTGTGATGAGGAGTTAATGAAAATTGTTTTATAAGGTGCAAATGATAAGAAAATGTAGTCCTTGATGAAATCGAGAAGCTAATCTAAAATTTGCAGAAATAAAAAGTCAGTATAGAAGTACTAACTATTTCGCATTTTATTTCACAAAGGGTACGCTCTACCATAGGCTGGCTTTGAACTGAATTCTGCAGAGTCAACTTGGTCTTGTTTGTCGCTTCGCCACGCTGACTGCGTTGAATGAATACACTGTTTTGAGATCGCTTCGACAACAGTTTGCGTTTTAGAACCGACTATCTAAATTACCAGTTAAACAGATAGAGAAACAATCACAACTTTGAACCTCACTCATAGAGTGCTCCACTGTCATGTATGTGGAGCGCTAACTCTGTTTTTGATTACTCTGTTTAAGTTTATTGGCGCAGTAATGTTTTTATAATCGTTAATATTTTGTCATTATCGTGTAAAAGACGATGACCCAGCAAGCGTTTATTATCGTCGTATATCGATTATGCAACATAAATTAACTTGCTCCCGAAAACGTCCGTAAAAAATTAACACTTATTATAATGCAGTGGATGCAACCCAATAACTTACAATTTTCGGAACCACCACTGTGTAACATTTCATTTAAATGCGGTGGCATATTTACAGCATAATTATGTTGAGGCTACATTAGTCAACGTGCAACGGTATGAACGAGTAATTATGCTCATTGGAAAATTGTTACAAAGCTATTTAACACTAATCAGTTCTTGTGAAGGACTGTTTATTGACAAACTGTAAAATTAACAGAGTATTAATTTTACTGTCTTAAACTGCTGTTATGAATCTAAAAGTATGAATAGAATAGAATAGAAAATAATAAGATTTTATTTGGTAATAATAAAATGTAGCAAAAGTTGATTAAGTGTATAAATAACTAGAAAGTTATTAAGTTTTATTTTAATGTATCAGTCGTTGATGAACTACTAAATAATATAAATATAACCTATAATAGGTGTGAAGAGTCTCGCCTTCGGGTGGCCTAAGATCTGACAATCGCGTTGGTCACCCCTTCATCAGCCCGTACTGGAGCAGTGTGGTGGAATACCCCTAGGTCCATCCATCCCTTCACCCTCACAAACTTTCACTATTATAATAAAAGAAGGAGCATTAAGATGATCTCAGATTTTCTCGTGTTTCTGTTATGATCCATAATATACCCTTTTAAAATGATAATACAGGGATACCATAAAATTGTTCTACATGTACGCCGTACATTATCGGTAGGGACACGATAGGGTTGTGTTGTAAAATATCACAAGATAAATCGTAAAGGCTTGGAACGTGCGGACGGCATATCAATCAACTTGTGTCAACCCTTTCTAAACTATGGCCAATATGAAAGTTACAACTACGCTGTTTGATGTAGGTTTAAAAAGCTATGTATCTATTGTATGTTTTAAATCTATCCAGAATTTAATTATGAAATTTGACGACACCGCTGAGCGTTGGCAGTGGCTCAGACTGACAAGTTGTAGGGTTTAATTCCGGGACGGACATATTTTATTTTTACAGATTAATGGATTAATCCTATAAAAAATCCTGCTTAAGCAACAAAACTAAGATGAAAAAGTACCGAAATGTAAACAACAAAGCTTATCGACATTCTATTGTAATATAGGAATAGTTGATGGTTATTCTAAACCAAGGTGCCTTTTAGGGTAATTTGGAGGGACGAGTAAGACATGAGAATTAATGGGGTTCTATTAATCTCCTTTTATGGTCCTACCCGCCGTCTGTCGAAGCCTGAATATTAATCTGAACTTCGGCTTGTCACTCAATTTATTTGAAAAGTTTTGATGTCGATATTTTAGGATAAACATGCAAAGAGAAACATAGGTATTGATTTGGATACTACTAACATTACATTGAAATATAATATTTCCTAGACGTAGCCTGCGACTTCGTCCGCGTTAAAATTTCCTCAGGACTTGTATTTATTTGGGATTTAAAGTATAAATTACCTCTCTACAAAATTCTAAGAAGATCGAATGTATGGTTTAGCCATGAAGGCGTATCGAACATGCTAATTTTCGCATTTATTACGACTATATTAGTCCAGATTTAGAGAGATTATTACGCCGGTTGTTGTGGCATCAATTATTTGAGGTTCATCTTATGTACCCCTGCTGAAGTTTAAAGGATATTTAGATGAAAACTATTTTTATTTGTTTGGGCGGCAGCATATTACATCAAAATTAAGAGAATCTCACTGTTTTACTGTCAGTTCAAAGTGCGACAGGCAATGTGCAAACAAGTGCCGATTTGTATTTTATACTAATAATATATTGAACTAGAGTTTAGGATATATTTTTAAAAGGATTTTAAAGGAAGAAAAATCACAACTACCTACAAAGAATGTGTGTTTGTTGGTATGTTGGTTTGTGCTTCTTTCACGCAGCAATTGTGTATAAGATCGTATGTATAAGGTCGTGATTTTGTGCACAGTTAGTCAGTAACATAGCCTACTTTTTAACCCGGAAAATTCACGGTTTCTATGGAGTAGACGTGGTATTTTAATACACGGAGTGCCGCGGGCAAAATCCCATATCTTATAAATATTGGAGAATTGTATGACATATTACAAACAATATTTCGCATCCTTCAAATTCAAAATAATATTATGAAAATACCTACCTCAACTTTATCATATATAAAGTATACATAAGGTAGATATTTTATGTAACATAACTTTATCATTCACACACTAAACTTGTAGTGAGGGCAAGGAACGAGTATCAAATGGAGCGAAGCCATCGTAATTTCGATCTTACAAACATTCCAAGAATCTCATTTAAAGTTAAACACGAAGTTCATGCCTAGACCGCAGACACATGTTCGTATTTTAGGCTAACTGAAATTCTTCGCATTATTAAGGGGATACAACGGTTTATAGTATGATTTCAATTCCACTTATATACCATAATTTATAGGATTATGAGCCTAATTTTTAAACATATATTTCTTGTTCAAACAAAAACACGATTACCGGAAATTTTCTCATGAAATAATTATGAGGTAGACTAATTATTTTCCATTTTTTCTGTGCTACTAACTATATATTATTTTCACGAATAAGTTCATGGAATTATTTTGCAAACATAGTATTTAATCATTTTTGAAAAGAACTAAACCATTTTTTCAAACCGTCAAATAGTTTTGTGAATAAAATTAAAATGATGTTTGGCACATGGCGTTGTTAATTATAGAGCGCGCACTCACCATAGCCACCTCACCAATTACGTACATAAAATTATTGTTGCATCACTGTGATTTTAAAACTCCATGGTCCTCCGTGATTAGTCCGTGACCCTTCATTTTTCAGTGAGGATCGATGCATCCTCTTAAGCACAGATCTAAGATTACTTTAAACTAGTTTCATAAGTTGTGTGTCATTTATACTTACGTCTGATTGTTTTTGTTTTCTATTAATAGTATCGTAATGTAACGTTTTTTTTTAAATAAGATAATGATAAGAATAATAATCGAGCATGCAGTTCTGTAAAGAACCTCAAAAAGGACTGTACGAGTGTACGAGAGACTTAGTCCTATTAGGAGTTGGTCTTAATAGGAATAGTAGTTAAGGGTTAATATTCGTGCTGTGTAAGTTAGTCCTGTTAGTAAATATTAGTATCCCAGTTAGTAATCGTTACTATTTGTAATATTGAGGCGCGTAAATAATCATACCTTACAGGAGTAGAGTTGGGGATTAAAGTTTGTATGGAAAATTGTATATCAAAAATATTAAAATTATGACTGACTCCTGACGTCTTTATTCCTCCAGCATGATTTTAAGTCTCGTTAAAATATTTAAAGTTATTTCCAATGTTGCACAGTTAAAGAACCGTAAATATTGCAAATAAGTGGCCAGACCTTTAATTTTGCCTTAGCCGTAAACCCAGGCAGATCCTTACTAATATTTAAAATGTCAGAGTGTTTGTTGGTTTTTCCTATTTTCAGGCTGCAACAGAGTGACGGATCGACGTAGTTTTGGCATAGAGATCATTTATAGGCTGGAGGGTGACATAAGCTTCTTTTTATCCCAAAAGAATGCACGATTCTCGTGGGATAGGTAATGGGGCGGTGCCATCGACAAAGCCTCGTAGACTACAATGTCCATTTGCAAAGTAAAATTCCAACAAAGTAATAAACCAAAACATAATTTCAGCGGTGAGATATTTTGTAGTTCTTACAAAAGTCCTTTGCTTTGCACAAACATCAACACTGACACCAGAAAGTACACAGCCCGCAGCATTGCGTCAACAAACCCGACTCAACCTTTGTGAGACGAGACTAGCGTACACATTATAAATTCATAATCCGATTGTCTTGCTCAGCGAGAGTATACACCGTCCATTACTTTCGTTCTCGCGTGACTACACAAAACTCTGAACTATTAATAATACACAGTAACAATAACATTTTCGAAACAAAGAATTAAGCACCCCTATTTGGTTGGCTGTAAGCTGTCAGAATTTTATTCAAATAATGCTTATTAACAGAACCAGGAGCACGCCCTTTCTTAGCTACTTCTTCTAAGGAGTATGATTTGTAAATAAAATAAAGCCATTAGTGGTTGTATACTCAAAGTTAACTACACATTATTTTTTTCCTATGGTTACTAAACTGAGGTAGAATATAGATTCTTTTAGTAGCTCTGGAAAAATATATCTTAATGGTAGTCTCTGTACGTTAGAAAGTTGGTCACATTTCAGTTTAAATACTGAATTTTGAACATAGGCCTATCCTTCTATTTATACCTCTCTCTTTTTTTCAAATCTTCGTAGTTCCGTAAGATTTCGTCCCTCAAATTCCCATCTCCCATCTGAATACTAGTATGAGATTGCTCGTAAAATTACAAGTACCTATTTTATATGTCAGTAAAATACTTCATCATATGACACGTATTCCTTACACATGATAGAATGTTTTATATCACCAAATCACAATGCACTAAAAGTAGCGTATAATAAATACCTCAGAACCTAGTTAGTCAATGTATACTGCTTTCAGCCATAAACCCATTTTCTTCAGCTACATAAAATTCTCGCAGTGGTACTACATTTCCCGCGTAAGCCTCTACTTAGTTTAAGCTTTGCTGTTAATCTTTTGGCTCTCATATCGTGACATCAAGACGGCATTTTGGGCAAGAGGATTTGTGTGTGGCACGGAATATTCTATCCTACGCTGAAGTTGGGTATTCTTTAATACTAATATACCTTTTGTGTTTCGTGCAACCTTGCTGTCTTTAAACACAAAACTGAGGTGCTTTCAATTTATACATATTGTAGTCGATGCGCCTGTGTTTTCCATAGCTTTCCATCGCAACAATGGCTCTTCCCCGTCTGTATCAACGAGCCGTGTCGTGTCCCGTACCGTACCATTATCGCTAGTGAGGACGCATAATTCGGGCAATTATTCAACTCAGCGCAGTTCCGTCCGAGAGCATGGACATAGTGTCAGAATAATATTTGGCGCGTGTTTCACGATCACGCATCAGAATCGGTAGTATGAATAATGTTTTGATCTTAATGTATTAAGAGTGTTTATCAGTTTTGCTTCCCTCCCGCTCGCACTTTCTAAAATTTTTATGGTCGAAACTACTTTGGAAAAATATTCTTCATTGACTATATTTGTAATAAAATTACAGATATTTTAGACATATTTTAATGCTCATTTAGTTCGTATCCGATAGATAATAATGCCAACAATAATTCGTAATTTATTAAGCCGTTATTCTTTATCAAAAACTAGGTATACGAGACATAAAATACGTCCAAAATGGCCGTATTATTGGCAATATAGTTAACGAAGAACATTTTTCGAAAGTATACCTAGGTCCTGAATTTTACAATCGTTGAAAATGTTAGAATGTGCGAGCGCGAGGGAAGCGAAACTGATAAACACTCTTATAATCGCTTTTCCTGCTAGCAGTGTGGTGCGACGTATAACATCATAGAATAATATTGTGGTACCGGCACATCCCGATTCAGCAATAGATTGCATGTGTAATCTTTGGCCAAAATGGGCGTCCATCAATAAAATACGTAAATACGTATACTTGATACGACACAATGATACAATACGCACATACGACACAGCGCGACGAAACAGACGTGGACGCACCTTATACGTCTATGCTCTTAATCTCAATGACGTTGGCTCCTGGATATGTGCCAGCGGCTGCAAGTTACGCTGCCGTAGATTAGCGGCGGTCAGATAAAGCTTCCAGAACCGTATTGCTCAACTAACAACAATGCCATGTACAATCTCTATGATGTGACGAATTAGGGTTCTGAAAAAAAGACGCCAAACGACTTTCGAAAGGGCCTTCAAAGTTATAGACATATTGCCATCGTATTGTTGTTCACTAGCCCTTCTGATATCTAAAATCTGTTCTTAGATATTCAAAACAAATGCAGTGTATGCTAAAACTTCAGGCTTTCAAGGTGTGCATTTCGTAGTCGATATGCTGTCGTAATACGTCTGTGCTCTTAATCTCAATGACGTTGACTCCTGGATATGTGCCAGCAGCTGCAAATTGCAGTGCCGTAGATTAGCGGCGCGGTCAGACGAAACTTCCATAAGCGTATTGTTTTAATAAAAACATAGCCATCTACGATCCTTGTAATGCGAAAAATTAGAGGTCGCATCAAATTAACTTAAGATCTGCCTAATTTTTTTTATTTATAACTATCTGTTGTCTGCGCCTTCGTCCGCTTTTAATGTTGGATGCTTGTTTGCTGCACTGGTGACATGAAATACCGTCTTCTCCTTTAAAAAACAACTCCCGTTCCCACCTGTATCTCACGTAACGGCAGTACATCTTTATAAAAAAAAACTCATAAGAAAATAACGTGAACGGGTGGAAAAAGTTGGTACTCGTAAATTTTTTGGTAATCTCGCTACAGAATTTTCCTACAGCACCAAATGTTTCCAAGTCAAGTGGTTAATTCTGCGTCGTCTTAATTTCGTAAATTATACGGCTCTCATGACGCAAATGTGTTTGCGGCTTTAATAGATCTACTTTTGTTTTGAGCGCTCATTAAATATTGTTTTCATTCGCGTTGCTGAATAGCTGAATTACGCAGTCTCTAGGTAATTCTGTAATTTGTTACGAGTTTCATTACCCACTGAGAAAGCTGCCACTGCGCTGCTATGAACCAGTACCTCTATTATGTGTTTTCTAGGGTTGTTCGCAATACCTCTTTCGTTAACATTTTCTTTGACTGTGACTAAAATCACGTTACTTTTTTTTTTCAATGTATTGTCACCTCTTACAACAAACAATAATGGGCGGACTAAATGCATATGGCATGCCGATGACTTTCAATCAGAAGGCTCGTTTGCTTGTTTGCTTCTCCTTATTCTTACTAACTAATATTATAAATGTGAAAGTGTTCGTTGGTTTGTCCTGCTTTCAGGTTGCAACAGAAAAACGGATCGACGTGATTTTTTCCGTAGACATAGTTGGCCGGAGAGTGACATCGGCTACTTTTTATACCGGAAAACCCGCTGTTGCTGTGGGATAGATAAGGGAATTTTACCCAGACGGCGCCGCGGGTAAAGCATCAGTCTTGATACAAAAACAATAATTAAATAAAGAACATTGAATCGTTTCCAACATGCTGGTGTAAATTAACTGTTCATACTTGATTAATGAGTAATTGGGAATGCCGATTAAAAACTGGATACGTGCCACGAAATATCAATGTCATTTCTTTTGGGATACAATTAAATTTTTCCGCTGCGGATTACACTGTAATGAGATACACCAATATTTATTTTACATTTCGCGGATTAAAAATTCAGTTTATTGATCGTGTTAAACTTTGTGATAAAGAAGTAAGGTGCGTTGGTGTATGGGTGTCCTCGTCCATTGGCCCTTTCGCACGTTGACTTGAGTATTATATTATATATCTTATATTATAGAATATTTAAAAGAGTAGTACCTACCTACTTAAGTACTAATAGACACAATGTCTATTAATAAAATTGTTGGTCGCCAAGCGTTCTCGAACTATACATTCTGAATTCTGAATGCGCAATATTTCTATTCTACCCTTTTTTTATTTTTTATTTTCTTTTCTGTAACCGGATCATATAAAACTGTTTCCATAATCTTAACACTAGATACAGTACATGACTCGATTTGACTCGATCTAACGAAATTTCCCGGAGTAAAGAAATGCCGTGAATGCGGAACGTGCTCGCAAGTCAAATTTTTTTCCATACTTAATATCGTAACGTATACTTTACTAATGGCCTAGCCTGGTTTCGCTTGGATACAATTAAGTTCTTTAAATTTAATGAAGCTACATGTTAGCTCTTGCGTTAACTATGATTGAAAATACGACGTTAAATTTTCGTCCCTTGTTTCAGATGTCCCTCTGGAAGTGTTTTGAGAGTGGTAAGTTTGAAAGTCACTTACAAAGTAACTTAACATGACCTCCCCCCTCCCTCAGATATGAAATTCACCAACTATCGACCGCTCTTTGTTAACCTCAGTTTGATACTCCGACCAACTTCGATTAATACCGCAGTCTATGACATGACAGTCATATAGGTTTTGTTACTCACGAGGACTCAATTGGTTCTTTACTAGCTGTTCCATACAGGCTAGAATGCAATAATGCAGATGTAGAACAATCTCTCTCTCTCTCTGGTCCCAATAGTATTCATATCGGAAATGTTTAGAAACAAAACTAACTGGTGATATTTTATTACCTTAGCCGCCTCCATGGTAGATAAAATTATCAGTATTTTTCAGTGTTTAAGTACCCATCCTCGTATAACCTACCTATTAAATACTAAAAGGAAAAAAGATAAAATCTATAACGAACATAATCTATTTTGGTAATCAAAAATAACATTGAAGTTCCCAGACTTCATTATTATCTTAACCTTTATACAAAAGCTAAGAAACGTACTCATTTGTGCTATTCTTACATATTGTAGGCTTACAAATTTTACATCAATGTCACAGGACGCGGTACAATGTTCAGTTATTCGCAAGCCTTGAAGTCACGCAAAAAGTGACTCCGCATTTTGTATAGCCTTCTAACGAAGGGCAAGCTTGCGTTGCCGTAAGCCTTTGAATATTAGGCACGGCAGTCTTTTATTAAGGTCGTAAGTGGTTTAACATAAAAAAACCAAGACAATTTTTCAGCGGAGCGGACCCATGAATTTCAAATACGCTTATACAGATAAGGGCCATTGTTGATATAAAATACGATTACGCAAGGTAGCCACGCGAGGGGAACCATCCCCGACCGTAAAAATTACAAAACAACAAAGCTAACAAATCATCGGAATACAAAGTTTGTATTAATGATGGTATCTTTCGGCTCTTTTACGATGTTACATCACTTTTATGTCCGGCCATTCTGTTTTGATTTGGGTCAGACGTAAATAAAAATGGCTAGAATTTTCATTGCGTATACAAATAAAACAGTCATGGAGCATGATCACCCCATATTAAGTACAACCGAGGTAGAGCCTATTACGGTTTGCCTGGCAAATTCAAATAGGACTTATACAAAGTGATTCTTACTGGCATATTTGGTTTTAACTGATATAGTAGTTTATATTAGTTTACAGTATTATCACGTATACCTTACGAATACATTTCTATCTATACATATAATAACTGAAGTAACCGGGCGGTTCTTAGTAAGAGTCCGAGTCCTACAGTCCTATTAGCAGTGGAAATTTCTCATGGCCTCATTTATCTCCCACTTTCACCACCTAAAATAACACTGCTAGTCCTATCACAAACAACCAACTATAATATTCGTTTACCTAGTACCTAATGGACTAACTAAATAACTAACATTCGCTAGTTGCTGTTTTGTCCACAAACAGTAGCGGCCTCTTGTGTGTCCTCTGCATGCTCATTTGCAGCCTTCATCCCATAAAAAAACGGGTGCATGTATCAGTGTGTAAACGCGCATAAGTAAAACTTTTATGGATTGTAAGAAAATAATGTGGGATTGCTATAAGAATATCCGAATGATGATGAATAACTATTAGTACAACTTTTCGAATTAGTGAGCTGAACGGTGCTTGGAGGAATATTTTATGAAAATGATAGCTATAGGTTATATGTATGTTGATTGTATGTAGGTCATATGTAGGTCCACAAACTTTTTGGGCATCCTCCGCCAATACTACGCTCCTGCATGACATCTATCGTTATCGGATGCGGATAAATAAAACACAGTGTATCCATACGGTCACTTTCGTAACCACCACATCCGCTATGCACCTAATTTGCACCTAAATGCACCCCTCCTCGAATAAATAAGATTTATTTAAAAAAATCAGAAGCGGTAGTAACTTCAGGCGGATTCATTCGTCGTGTTTGTTTGTATGTCGCAATATATTTTCTTCTTCAATCATTAGAAAGTCAAGCGTGCCAGAGTATTTATTTACCGCCGTCTAGTGTGCTCTGGCACTGCAAGAATCTCACTTCGATCGACACAAACACTAGTTAACTACCGCTATGCGTGGCCAAACTTAGAGTATGTAATAGTGCTTCAAAAACTATGTACATACAGCTACTTAAGTTCGACAAGCTCAACCATAAGCTTGTTGTTGAAACAAATATCGACCAAGTGCATAGCATACACGCGTTGACTTAGGGTACCGTATTTTTTATGTGTATAACCTATCGCTGACACCGTGCGGCGTGCCTATGCGTCTACCCTTAACCAACATTTCATTTCATTTATTGCCAGAAACGTGTTAGGTAATAAGGATCTTATAGGTTACGTTAGGTGTACA
>DWLO01002986.1:0-11618 GCA_018245335.1 Dalla quadristriga | reverse complement strand
TACGCAACCAAACAGCGATTGAGCGACGTGGCACGAGCCGACATACTATATCACGTATCGTAATCGATGCCCGGGCAAGCCGCGCACGTGCCTGCGAGTCCTGCGACGGCGTGGACAGCGCGCCTCGAGCAGCCTGGCCGCGCCGCGCGGCCTTATCGGAGCCTAGTTTCCGCGATATCTGCGCAAGTGTTACGGAAACCTCATTGTTCTGCTATTGTTTGGCCGTTTATTGCGTTTTGGCTTACATTAGTATTCTGAAGTGTCGTCAAGATTTCACAATTTTCATCGAGGCATTGTGGGAGTGCAGTACTCATCTTTTGGCAAGAGTCTTGGAGGCGTTGCCTCACGTTTGGGCACAAGTGGAGGCGGTACTCGGTTGCGCAACTCGAGCTTCATCTGCCGTCTACGGCTAGACTGGCCCGGGTATGCGGAATATTCAGTGAGATGGTTGTTCAAACTGCTTTGGAATGTTATTTTCCATTCATAATTGACCCGTCGGTAGAGGGTTTGCCAAATTTTAAATTATCCTAGTAATCAATTGGAAACAATATTTAGTGGGTGCACAGTGTAGTGTAGTCGCGAGTAGTCACGCTCAGTACCCTCCACCGGTGATCAGATTATAAATTTCCAGCAACATTGCACCTGTGAACACCGCAAGGAGTTCGTTTATCTTATAATTATCACCATTGTCCATTGTTCCAAATGCACAATGTCAAAAAACTCTATTTGTAGATTCTCAACGCTCGCAATTCATAGTTTTTTAATGATATTTGTTTTCGGGCGTTAATAATTCACGCCACCCGCTCCACCCTGGACCCCGGGGAGTAAATATTTAATCTACTTTGCTAAAATATGCATCCAATGGCAGTCGGGGTGGGTTCGCCGACCGTAGTCGCTCGCGTGATCACGATGCGAGAACTGAAACGCTTTGCTGGCCAACTGCAGGCAAGGCGGTAAGTACCTCTTCAGTGACCAGCTATACCAACCGAAAAGCGATGGTAGCCTTTACAGTTATAGCCCAAGCGGAGGCCGCTCGAAAAAATGGGCATAAGAGTGCCGCGAGTTTTTTTCCTCCGGCTTTTTTTCTCCCGGCCTACCCTAGATTAAGGTTAAGTGTGTATTTTAATATTTAAAGCCGATGACTAAGATAGGTATTGTCTATCGATACATTAGGTATTGCCATAGGATTAGATACTGATTTCAAATCCGTAACTAATTTCAAAGCAATGAAAAAAAATATTTCATTTCATTTCATAAGGTTTAAGACGAAAATACATCCAGTTTTAATTATTGATAAGATTGTTTGCCGCCGCGGCTCCACTCCGCGGCCCCACTCCGCGGCACCACTCCGCGACACGCGGCCGTCCAAATTACAGCCACTTTCAGTTTCCAGCTAAAGCACCCACTCGATGCCAACGACCGGCTAATGACTCGTCACGCCACGCGGCGATGCCTCACTCCAAGTGCAACACTTAATTCTAGGTCAAGCGGAACCGACAACAATTACGCTTCAATTAAATGGGCGGAATTAAGCGCATAATTTTTATTTTTTTTATTTCTTCATATCTAGTTCGTGACGAAAATGGGTGCGTGGTGCGTAGTACCCGGTGTGCCAGTATCGGGATGTAAACAGCAGACAATTATACCAATATACGCATATACAATTGGAGTGTCTGTCTGTGATGTTGAAATTAAGGTCAATAATTAAATGGACTATGCTATGCACCTTAACATATCAAGCGTTTCTAGAATGTCTGTCTGTCTGTTTGTGTGCGGTTTTTTTTTCGCGAATAGGCTCCTAAACCGCTGAACGGATTTTGATGAAATTTTAAGGGATTGTAAAGGGTACCTTAATACACACCGTATATGTTTATTTTATCTCAATCCTTAAACCAAGAGGTTATTATAGACCTTAGCGTCTGTACTCCTGAGTTACCAATAAGTCTAGTATGATGTCAAACTTGCGTTATCGAAACTATCCATGTTTAAAAAAAGTGTCTCTGATTATTGTCAGTTAGTTCTATTGTCTTGGAAACCATGTCGGTGTAGTACGCTAGTGAGCGTTTCCTAGGATGCTTTATTGTCAACTCTCACTTTGAGGTTCACAGTTTCACACGGATGCAGTGATGCCGACGGGAGTCCGCAGCGTTAGCTTCTTGCTAATATCTGTAGCACACACTGCCGCCGCCGGCGAGGCGAGCCGCCGTTACATAATTGTTTTTGTTGGCGACTGAAGAACCGCCGAAGGTTTTTGTGGCCGAGATTGATCGCACGTACTAAATCATTCCGCGGTCTTAGATGGCTTCATCGTCGGTAATTACATCGGTGTCTTCCAAGGCTGGTCGTTATCGCGTCGTGGAGTAGATTTAAGTTAAAAAAATCATTTTACAAAGAGACGTGATATAATTACCTACATGCTTATAAAATAAACGTAACACATAACCATCATATCTGTTCATCGCGAGGCAGCCGATGGCCAGGAGAAGCGCGACAATATTGTCGACGAGCCGATGTTATCTAATAATTGAATGCTCAACGCGATAAAAACTGCCTCCGCAGCGACGCGCCGGCGGAGCAGTCTCCGCGCGGCGGACACGTCCCGCCGACTCCTTTTGGTTCGGAGTAATCACCGATCGTGCATATCGACATTATCGACTGTGTGCGACACGGCGGCGTGCCTCATCCAATCCAATCCACTGACATTAAAGTGCCTCATTAACTCGGGCATTGAGGTAGGATACAGCCTTCTGGAATAGAACCTTCGGAAATGTTTCGCTGACAAAAAAAGAGATTTTCCTCGAGGAGTCTTTCGTACATTATTCAAAGCCGAACGGACTCGAAGGATTCATTGCGTAGATGTGGAGCGGCTCAATATATGCGGCCCGCGCCGACTCGGAACTACCTACTCGAAAGATGTTTTTGCGTTTGGAAAAGAGGCAGCAGCCGGTTCTATTAAATATGAAATTAGATTTTGGTGGTCTGCTGTACAAAAAGGTTAGATTAAACAAACTGACTCGTGTAAAGCGAGGTTTTCCATTGTCATCGCCACCGCGTGGCCTCCACGCGCCGGGTCAGCCACCCGCGGCGCGGCCGGCCGGAGTACAAACCTTTACTATTATTTATTGCTTATAATGTTTATGTTAGAAAAAACTAAACTAGTTACGAGGCGGATGTCAGATACTACTCGTAGTAGACCCGCTAGCGTCGCGGCGGCGCGCGGCTCGCGGCTCGCGGCTCCGAGGGGCAGGGTGGCTACATTTTCGTCATGAAGATGAGTTGCCAGATGAATAGACGGCTCCATGGCGCGTTGGTTAGTCACTCTGACTGATGGCCTGCGAGTCCCGGGTTCGATTCTCGGTCGGGCAGACGTTTATTTGGCAGATAAATGTTTGTACTCGGGTGTTGGGCGTTAAGTTATGTTGTTTTCTGTGTGTGTCCGCCACCCGCAACAGGGTATCCTAGTGCGAGGGTGTGAGTGTGTAAGCGTTTATTTATTTATTTATGAGATGAGGTATCCCTGACGTCATTAAACTGCTTAAATTGAACAATTCTCAGCGGCCGTGTTGACCGCTCGGTAGCGGCGCAAGCTTTGTGAAAACGTTTTTCTCGTGTTTAGGTGCCGCTTTTAAGTACTTACTCGTAAGTTGGATAAACTTGCGCCGATGCTAAGGGCCTCGGCGCGACACTTCTACGTTACGGCGCCGACGAAAGCAAAGGATCGGAATATCCATGTGATTATATGAAAAAAAGTATTGTTCATTGTGCGTCACTGTTTGGGGTAACGTGCCGGAAGGTGCGGTGTGGGTGTAGGCGGTGTGGGTGTAGGCCCAGGGCACCTGCGCGGCTTCCGGCGAGCGCTGCAGTAATTACTCTCGAATTACTTCCTCCACCCTCACGTGCGATAATTACTTGCAAGAAAACTTAAGCTCGTAGCTTTGACCGGTTTCTCTTTTCAATGTCGATTGAACAACATTTTTATATTACTACTGGATAGGTCGTTTTATGTACCTATTCGGTCGGAAGTTGGACGCGCGTGATCAGACTAGTTTTCATTAGGAACCGGTCCTGCGAGAGTTGGAGAAATAATTTTCCTGATACTGATCTGGCCTCCCGACCGCTCGTCGATCTGTCGGCGTATCGACTGCTATCGACGTTTGCAATCATTGGCAGCACAATACTCGCCGCAAAAATAATAGTTCCATACGAGAAATGCGGCACTTGCGATGGAGCAGGTCCGCCGGCATCAAACAAAGTAGGCGATGCGACCGCCTTGACCAATATTACATCAATCATTTCGAGCTTCTTTTGACTTTGACCCCCTGTAGCTCAGTGTCTTATCCATAATATGTTAACTGCGTGGGCAATGCCAACTTGTATTTCCATTTGAGGTAGGTACGTAGTATACGTATGTATGTAAATTAAATTAAATTTTATGATCCCATTGAGATCTAAGTAATTTTACCGCGTACCGCGCGTGTATTGCGAGGAACTTGGCTCTGCTTTTGCACATTTGTATGTATTTTGATGTATGATCCCTGTCGTCTACTGTGAAGCTGCCATCAGCATCAGCAGCGCAAGCGAACCTTGCCCCCTCCTGTAAGCGGACTCGTTACCGCGCTCAGTCAGTGCACTTTACGTATGGAGGTGTTCTTTGTCGTGTGGACGTATCCGTTATCCCCGCACGTTACAGGAACACCGAGGAGAGCGATGTCATTGTTATTAATCAAGGAAATATTCAGCGCGCGTGGCTTACCTAGCACGTTAGTCTAATTTAAAAATAGGCTGTCGCTTCCGATTGAAAATTAAGTATCGGCTTTCCACTAAGTGTACGCAGATCGCATTTATACCCGACGTCCCTGGCGCCGCGGCACCTCGTGAAGGCTGAACTAGTTGGCGATAGTTTCGGCGTGTTTACCGAAGGTCGCGCCGACCACTTCCCCGCGCGACTCGGGACGCGCCGAGCGGGACGCGCCGAGCGGGACGCGTGGAAGTAGGCCGCGCTAAGTACACCGCGCTCTAAATTGACATTAAAAATCCCCTGCCACGCGTAATCACGACTCGTCCCGACGCGTTGCTTATTGTAGAGGTCGTATTTAGTTGTCGTTTGAAATCGCTAAAGGAGACTTTGTATCAGAGATATTATGACGGTTACCTTGCAGGCTGCAACAAGATTTGTGCACGAGCGGGCGATCCGGGAATATTTTTGCGCTCGCTTTACAGTTAGTCGGCGAACGAATCTAATGGCGATGTCGTTAATTTGACACGCAGGCGGCACAGCTGAGCTCCCGAGAAGCCGCCGCGAAACCCGTTTATAAACGTTACGTCTATATAGTTAGTACTTTGACTCGGGCGGACACGCGCGGCGCCGTCCACTGCGCGCTGCGGGCGGCGCCGGCGCGCGCGCCGCTTGCCGCGCGGGCGATGCACGCCGCGCGCTACGACGGCCGCTACGTGTCGGGTCTAGTCGGGAGGGCTCCGTGCTGCCGGCACTATATTAAGTTAGTCATTTACCGGTGAGGTACTTCCTAGCCGCGCAACTTAGAGGCGGCCGAGATTATAGGTAGGGCTGCAACGCGCCATGCGTTTAAATATCATTGCTCATATTTCTTTGTTTGTAATTTGTGACCAATCTTTGGGGCAGAGACGTTTCAATGGCAACCTTATGGTCATCATCAGCCGGTTAAAGCCGTAAACGGGATGAAAGTAACCCACTCTCTCTATCGACTCTACGGGCATTTGAGATCATTACGGAGAACAGTCAGGTGTGCAGGTTTCTCACGATGCTTTCCTTCACCGTCAAAACAATTAATCACGCAAAACGATCCCGTTTTAAATCCCGGACAGCCGCGTTGGTGGCGGAATGCTTATCCACTACGCTATCGTCGCTGTTGTAGCTGTACGAGTATAATGCGTAAAAAGTACGGAGAAAACTGTACAACAACATTTGAGCATTCACCTCTGAGGAGACGAAATTCCACCGCAAATGGAGCATGAACTCAATCCGCGCTCCCCTCGCTCCCCCCGGTCCCCCCGCTCCCCGCAGGCATGTCGACATAAGGATTATTATCCTTACTGTTATCAACGGCTTTATTCCACAATAATTACACCAGTTTCCTTATCGGCTATTTCAATATAATTGGCAGTAAGTTAATGACCGAGTACGATATTACTATTTACTTGTATCTTTTACTCACTTTGCCCCCGAATATCAGTGTAATCTTATCGCACGGCTCCGGCCTTACCCCGTGGTAGCCGCACCACCGCCGGTGGCCAGAATAAGGCAGGTCCTAAAAGGTCCATCAAGTTGGTCCACACGAAACTTGAAGTTATGTGTTTGATATCCACAGTACCAATTCAATATCGATACTAATGTTCCCACCAATGGCAGGGAGGCATCAAATGCCAATATCACTAAAGGCAGGGAATGCTTGCCCTGAAAACGAAAAGTAAATACAATATAGTGTACTTCCTCGTATAGCTCGCGAGTGTGTTGGGGACGGCAGATACGTGAATTTTCGTCGAATTTCAGTATCGACGGCGCCGTATTGGGTACATTTAACCACTAGGGAGAGCTCGCGACTTACCCCGCGTTAAATCTCGAAATACAGGACATTTTAAACAGTAAGTAAAGGGGATAACTAAAAAACCTACAATCCCTGAAAATTTCATTAAAAACCATTCAGCGGTTTCGGAGTCTATTCGCGACAGCATTTAAACGCAGTCAGGCACACATACATTCTAAAAATAGTTGATTATGTTTAAGTATAATTAAATAGCATAAGTTCAATTAAATTATTGACTTCAATTTTAATAATTTGAATATCACAGGGAGACACTCCAATTTTATTTATTGGAAAGATAAGATATTTATATGTCGCACAAAGAGTCTTTAACTATTTAACGCAAATGACATCTGCCCAGCCCGCGCTCACGCCGCTCGCCCGGCGCCGCCGCGTCCTCCGCCTGTGCGGGAGAGCAGCGTGGGCCATCGACAGGCCGGTGCATGTTATGCGTATGTCGCTGGTGTTCTACGCGCCGTTCCGTCGGAGCGAAGATCGCGCGAATCGAGTTCCGTAAGCTCGCTAGTTATTAGATGACTACGCAAAACGTGATGGTTTCCGAACTTACACGAATACTGCCCAGTAATGTTATTGGTTTCGCATGTACAGGGTGATTCTCAGATGGGTCAATATCTCCATATTGAATGTCTGAAACCGTTAAATGTAGAGAATTATCATTAGAAAAGAGTGCTCAAGATCCAACACGTCGATTTCAGATTCAGTTCGAATTCAAAGATTTTCGTATAAACTCTCTAATCTAGTCATTTTCCGTGGAAATACTCCCGAGGGTTATTGCGCTAATTGATGGTGTGGGTTGAACCGCAGAACAAATGATTGTACGAAATTTGCCTTGCCATGGAACCGTGTATTTCCATAAGATTAGGCAATCTGCTAAGTAGCCGTGAGTGCCGTGACCGTAAGCGGGCGGAGTCCGCGCTGCGCGGCCCACCGAGAGCCGCGGGCGGCCTGGCTCTTCACGACACCCGACCTGTGAACTAACTCGAAGGAAAATTAATTACCAATAGTGAAACTACTTTACGGTAGAGGCCATTTATTGATTACTTCCTTCCTACTACTTAAAATCGAATAGTCAATTCTGCATATTATATAGCTCAGGCATTGAACGCATGTTTGTGAAGTGGCGCTATGTAACTAATGCCCAAATAAAATAACAGTACCCAATGAGGAAATACTGTGCAACATTAGCGTGCAGTGCCGACTACTGCCGACTACTGCCGACCATTGCCGACTACTGCCGGCCGAGGTGCCTCGCCACTGTCCTCTCGCCGTCTGCATCGTGTCGGGCGAGGGGCAATAAAATTAAGATGGTGTGATATTTGGTTACTTCGAGCTGTCTCGTCTGTTCCATTTACAGAGCTAGATTACCGCGGCGTATAGTCGTCTCGGTCTCGACATTTACAATATTCTTTGTTCCAACGCTCACATTGAAATCCCAACTTCTTGGATCTAGCCGGCCGCCCACGCGCCGCCGACACCTCACCGCGCCGCTCTGCTTGCCGCTGACCTGTAAAACACTTAAGCTGATTCATTATGATCTAATCTATAGGATCTTCTTAAAACACTGTTGCCACCACAATATCTGCCGAGCGCTGAGATGACCCGCGAGACTGTTTTCTCAATTGACGAACCCCCCGTCTTCCGCTGCTTTGGGCAGATCTCGGATAAGCCTTCGCGACATTTAAAATCGCCTGTTCTACTAAAGTATTGTCATTCTTTGATACCTAGTGGGC
The DNA here is from genome assembly GCA_018245335.1 of Dalla quadristriga. Classification (NCBI taxonomy): domain Eukaryota; kingdom Metazoa; phylum Arthropoda; class Insecta; order Lepidoptera; family Hesperiidae; genus Dalla; species Dalla quadristriga. The sequence continues at coordinate 3,307 of DWLO01002986.1, read as the reverse complement.
TACATTTCTACCTCACTGGTCTGCTGAACCTTCCCTCGCGTTGTGACCGGTGAAGAGCTTCTACCCGGGTCGATGATCCGCGCGGGGGGGAGCCTCCAGTCTTAACCCATTTTTGGCGAAGGAAAGTAGAAAATTGGCGTCCATTCATCACAATTTGCGGGCCGTAGGCGGCGCCTCGCGGCCCGCTTCCCGCTGCTAATGTATTGCGGGCGACTCGCTGCCACGCCACCATTAATCTCGCCGAGTAGAACGGATCTCAGCTTGCCACCGAGCGCCACCGACTACATTACTGTCCCAAAGACTTACTCGACCGTTCGGCCGGTGCTTGTGACGGCCGCGCTCACGAGCGGCCTCACGACCTTAGATATGGTTGAAGCAAAATGAACAATAAACACAAATAGTTTTGACCTCCGTATTTGTTTAATTGTCTTGAATTCGGATGGGAGAAAAAACAACAATTATTTCCATCGAGGCTGCGGCGCTGCGAGAGGAAGACAACGATGCCGCCAATAAGAATACAGCCCAATGCTTATACGGAAACGTTCTCAAGCAACAATAATCATATGAAACACATTAAAGATCACTTAATTGTATTGTAGGTCGCCGTATATCGTTAAGGTGCAGTAAAAAATGAAATATCATAGCATTCATAGTCCAAAGGTACCTGTAGTTCTCAGTAAAGGCTTTGTTCGTAGAGAGCGTTGCGCCGCGCGGGCGGAAGCCGAGCGAGGATACAAAGGCCTCGTTACAGCCGTCACGCGTCTTCGCCCGCGCCGCAAAAACCATGTACCGCCCTCGACACTTCTACGCTACTCCTTCGAGACCCCATCGTTGGGAAGTCATTCGGACCACGGCCACAGTAGATTCGAGTCCTAGTCCGAGTACACGTGGAGGTGGAGAGTGGCGTATCTATTGCGCGAACTGCGGTCTGGAGTACTCGCAAGATATTCATATCTGCGGTCGGCAGCGCGGCGGATCTCGTTCTGATCTGCGTTCAGTCGTCGAGTACGCACGAACCGATCATGTTACTTGTGACTGTCGCTCCGCGCGGCGCCGGGACCGCAACACCACGCCATTGTTTCCAGAATGATAGTATTGGCAGGAACTTCATTTCCCTTCATGTAAGTTACGCAACGAAGTGACCACGCGGCCTACGGATGTTCACTTCGGTTGCAACGGAGTACGGTAGTGGACCGGGTATCGGCCCCCACGATAATCCCCCAGAGTACTAACACTAAACATTCAGAGGACATTCCCAGAACACAAATGAGGTTGCACGAGTTGACGTGGCAGCGAGGGTCACTACAATTTGGCTGATGAATATACGGTGATTCATACAGTGAAGAATGAAAACGAAGATGTAATAAGGAAACAAAGGAGTAAAAAGGCACGAGGCAATGAGGTGTCCACAGTGCGGGACGGTGAAATCACTCGCCGCGCCGACGGCTCAATCAAGCAGGATAGCCAGGCGAGCTCGCCAATTATGCCGTTAACGCATTAATGTGATCTCTGGCGGGGGCGCGGAGGGGGGGGGGGGAGTCCGATTGATTGCCGACAGTCTGGACAGGCGACGTGATAGGGGTCACCAAGGAAGTGCATATAATTGAATGCGACGAGCCGCCGGGGTCGGCAGTCCCCCCCTCCCCTGTAGTCCGCCAAAGACCCCGCACTGATTGAATCGAATGACAGATCGTCGGAAATTGCAATGATTCATGCTCCACTCATGTCATCGTGAGGTCTTTTCGATTAAGAATACTTAGTTACACAAAATGCTTATCTATCGGAGACGGACACCGATTGGATCGAGAAATCTCCGCTTTGCTAGCGAGCGCTCTACACGGGACTGAGCTGGGATACGTGTGCCATTCATGATTTGAAAATGAGATGAATAAATCTTTGCTTTTGAGTTTTTTTATTGCGCCGAGGTCACACGTTCTGCTGAGTCGGCAAGTGTTGTGAGGTGTCGCTGGGAGTCGCTCCGTGAACCCCCATCATCATCATCATCACAACCCTTCACCCACCAGCTGAGCACGAGTATCCTCTCAGGTTAAGAAGGGTAAGGCCATAGTCTACCAAGCTGGCAAGTTGGCAGACTTCACATGCCTTTAAGAACATTATGGAGGACTCTCAGGTCTGCAGGTTTCCTCACGATGTTTTCTTTCACCGAAAGCGCAGCGCACATGACTGAACTGACCTGGGATTTGAACCCCGGACCCTCGAGCGGGAGGCCGAAGTGTTTGCCTCTCGGCAACCCTACGGGCAGCGTAATGAGATTGCGCGGAGCGTTGTTTCCTGCGGCGTATTACGTTACAGCAAATTGACTTTGCTCAGAACGGAGACGACGGCCATGAATCTTGACGGAACGACGAATGCGCCGGCAATGAAGAAATATTATTGTAATACCGGCGCTGTCGGCAAATTATAAAACTCAAATTAACTCCAAAAATACTTTAAGTACTTAGGTACTTACATTTTGGGTCAAGTCAGTATTCGCGGATTTTTTTTATTCGCTCAGAAACAATCGGCCGTAAGAAGGAGAAAGGTGACCTAAATTAATTTGAGGCTACATCACGGTCAGCTTTCGTGCTACATTCTCGACGAGGCGCAGCATATGCACCAAGCTAATATTTAGCCAAGAGTGTGGCAATCGCTCGGCAAATGCATTGTTGTAGTTGCATCGATAGACTCGGGTGTCCCAGGCGCATCACCGGGGCGCCGTCCGGGGCGCCGCCCCACCGCAGCACTGGCTAGACAGTCGGCGCCGGCGATATTTTCCAGTGTGTCTCGTCAGCTGCATTTTTCGAATATCATGAACTCCTCACCGGCCGCACAAAGCGCTTTGCTTCCCACTCGCCGCGCTGCCGAGATGAGGTCGCGAGATACCCCGCATTCGCCATTTTCCCGAATACTGACCTCTAACGGACTTTATTATTTGGTACCTATCTCTTATTTAATTAGACCATTTTAATTAAAAATTAAAATGTATTTTTGCGTTTTACCGTTTTTTGCGTAGGTGTTAAATCCACTAGATGCTTTATTTATGCTATCCCCGGGCGAAATTGTGTAGAGGAAAAAGGCAGGCACAAACAATGTAGTCAGGAACGCCGGAAAAAAGTTGGCGCCCACTGTGCCTCCGCCGCCGCGCGCCGCCGCGCGAACAATGCTCCTAATCGCCGACACGGCGATATCGCGGCGATAGCGTCGCGCGCGACGCCCGCTAATTAAAAGAATGGAAGACATTCGATCGCTCATTGTCTCGCGAGCTGTTAGTGCAACAGGTCGCCGACCTCCCCCCCCAGCGCCCCCG
>DWLO01002985.1:0-11618 GCA_018245335.1 Dalla quadristriga | reverse complement strand
CGTCGCTACCCTTGAGGACTAAGGTGGTCGCCTCTTGTATTAGTGTAGCCAGCATCCACACCTTTCCGACCGAAACACAATTATTCCGAAACACAAATATTTATTAATTGTTGAACATTAATTATTTCACGGCAGAAATGGGTGTGGCGGTGGTACCGCCCCGGGCGAACCGTATACAGGCTCTATCACCTACCACCACCACCTATATTAATAGTGCTCGAGACTTTGCCCGCGGTTCCTCCCGCGTAATATTCATCGTTCATCCCCAATTAGAATTAACTCTCAGGAATATTTTTTTTGAAAAAACGACTTCGCCTCATTTCCTATCACGTCTAATCGTTGCTCCGTGGTTGCGTGAAAGAAGGATTTTTCCAATAATTATTTCCATAAGGCGCCTCACCAATATTTCCCCCGTTTTATGCCAAAGTTTTACTTAAATAATGAACATAATTCAATATATTTAACATAATATTCAATTGGGTTTGGCATCTGCTAAAAGTCATTTACATCATACACATGGTACTTACAAAGATTAAGCAAAGAAAATATATTTTTGTACAATCTAAATTCGTATAAAGAAAGGTACAATTTGCTGTTCACAGTGTTAAAATGTTTTCAATTCACAACACTATTTGACAGCATTATTGTAAAAAGATATTTTGTCTGTGACATTGACAAAACTCTCACGCGAAGTTACGTTATGAAGTAGGTATTTATCAACCGGGAGTTTTATTTTTCAAAGTACATCGATTAACTAAAGTGTTTAGTTGACATACCTGTAAATCATAGTTGTTTTAACTAATAGCTGCAGTGGACTGATTAAACATTTATGAACAACGTGAAAATGCCCCATGTACCTTTAAGAACACCCCAATGGCCGTGTCACTGTGGTGTCAATAGCAAGTGTTTGCCTGTAGCGAAACAATAAATTGCAATGTTTCGATCCAGGAATGTGATTATGGACAATTTTCAAGGGAAGATATGGTGTATGATCGTCATAATTACTGTTTATCGGAAGCTGGACCCCGTCGAAGGTGAGTTGCAAAATAGAAGCGTTTGGTTATGCATAGATACATACATCCTTTAATCAAGTTCGATCGTGTAGCTGTTTATAATTATATATTATTCAAAATACTTACCTATTTAAAGTCAATAACAAACGATTTGCTACCTTCGCTATCATTACTTTGTTTAACTTTAAAGCCCCTAAGGAGATAAACAGACTAGCAAATCTGTCACATCAATTGTTTATTTGTAGAATAAAAATCGGGCATTCATCTTTATGAATGTAAAAGCAATTCAATTTCAAATAGCTTTGCTGTATAATTAAAATGCAACAATCCTGCACAGAATTCTTACATAAGGATCAATATGGATTTCTTTAAATTGTCTTATTATGTCTCTTGAATCAACAGTAATGAAAAAAGTAAGTACATACAGGGTAATGTAATCATTACTAGCAAAAGGAACACATCTTATTCTTAAAAACCTCAGCTTTATAAAACTGAAATAGTTAACAACACTCTCAAGTAATCTCTTGATCTCTCCTATATGAAGTAATGTCAGTCCAAATGCCCAATTTTACAGGACAGCATTTTAAATTACTATTATGATCATAAATCCCTGAGGATTTTTAAAATACCTCAAAGATCTGAATCCTTTAGTTACTATGAAAATGTATTATTTTTGAGATATTATCTTGCTTCAGTTTTCTGAAGATGCTTATCTATTTTTAGTATTGTAAGTGCTACATAATTCAATATAAATTTATTTAATGTACTGCTTATGAACAATAAAATATTAAATGTATGTCTACTCGGCATAATTTGTATACTTCAGATATTTTGAGAATCAAGTTCATAGAAACGACTCTGGTTCAAGTCATCAATATGTTTTATCTTTGATTTGCTTGATATTTCAATACTGTTTCATTTTTAATGATAATTTCTATCTAAATTACAAAGGATTTTAACTGTTTGTAAAAACATAAACCTTTCACAGAGATATAATGGGTTATTTCCCACTAGCCATTGAAAAGTTTTCTGTAAAGCTTCCACAGTATGTCTGTGGTAAATAATACCTATTTTTGTGGCTTACAATACATATGTAAGAGGGGTCAATCTGTATTATTAAAGAATTCTATTAATAATTTTGATTGATTGTTTTTTTAAAATACATTATGAAGTATATGCTAGAGATCGTAATTTTGTACCAATATCATTAATTGCAGGACTAAAATGTTTTTGCAATAGTGCAAGCTCAAGTTGCCCTAATTCTACATGTGAGACTGATGGATACTGCTACGCTTCCACAGAAATAGACAAAGGGAAACAGAAATACACCTACCAGTGAGTAAATACCTCATGCTTTTACAAATTTTTACCTACTTCAGTGGCAAATTATTAACAACATGCTGAACTACGTACTTCCAAAATCACCAGCAATCTGACTGGTACCTTCTACAAACATGTTGAAATAAATATTTTGGCAATTTGTTATGGATTGTATTTTTATTTAGTGATGCCAATCAAAAACATTTTCATGGTTTGTAAAAGGCACACTATGTCTCTGTGGTATGAATTGAATATATTGGGGACTATTAAAAGGTAACATATGGACGTATAAATATTTTTTCAGAATCTTTTGTTTATTTGATTGAAGAGTTGATGTAATTAATTTATTATCTTGAATAATATAATGATTACTTCAGATATCAAAGATATACTTAATTGGCAAATGTTCAACACAAATCTATTAATTATAATTTTGCTGGTATAGTTATTAACCAATTTTGTCAAAAATTTGACTTATATAGCAAGGTGGCCTTAAGCTGTTTACAAAAGACTGAATTTCCACCCGAGTATCCAATGAAATGCAGAGATCCAAGAAATTATTGCTGTTCGAAAGATTTCTGCAATTCTGATGAGTTTTACCAAGCAAAAACCAATCAATCCTCAACCAAGGGTAAGAAGTTCTACACACTTGTTGGCGTGTGATACCTTCTTTGACAATGCAAATTTTGAGTTTGTTTGATGTATAATTAGAATCATAATTGTCTTGCCATATATTACGTATAAGTTTTGTGTTGAGATGCCAATCCTCTAACAATATCGCTTCTGATTAGTGATTTGAATATGTACCTACTAAGTGAGACGAATAAGTTCAGATTGTGGGCCGCATAGTATGTTTTGAATGATGTACCATAATCTTAACACTATTTTCCGAGTGTGCATTGGTTTTGCTTAACATACTAAACATAATGACTGGTGGTTCTACTTGCGGCGCAGCTGTATCGAGCTCCAATCACTGATACCCATCGAGCACCCCTTCAAGTGCTCCACAACAAGAACTAGGAATGAGTCGGTGATGATAGGATGTTGTAAGTCACATGATATGTGCAATAATGAACTGCACCTGGAGATACACACGAAGCCGCCAGGTAGGAGCGATGTGGAGGTAGTGCCAACGATGTGCCGCTAATTACTGCACTCTAGCTTATTGCCACTGGACGCCCAATAACGCCCCGACCCGGCGACGGCTCTGCTAGAGCTTGGTATTTGGCGCGAGAATGCATGGCTAATTGATTTTATTTTCTTGTATTTTTTGTTCTAATCTTACTAAGTTTTCTTTTTCTCTAGACCGGCATTGATCACCCTTTATCACAAAAAAGTTTTTTTGTTTACTAATATACTCGTTTATGGTGTAGATGTTACTCAAAGGAGACCATATTTCCTCCTGGGGATATACCCATATGGTGTCGCGAGCACCTTACGTTCCCAAACAAACGTATCAGTTGCTGCTCGGAGGTGGACTTTTGTAACCAATTCAAATTTAAAGGTATAATTATTTAAATTATGAGGAATGTTTCTTATCGTCAGGGCGTCAACATGGGTAGCTTTGTATTGTGATGTCCGCGTAAGCGTCAAGCGTAATGTCGTCCATCCATGCTGTGAGACCATTAAGTATCATGTTTCATTAAGACCGTTAACACATCAATAGAAAAGTTAAATGCATGGGAATGTGAGTTAATATTTTAAAATGGGGTATCCCCTATCTCAGCCTAAAGTTAATAATTTTTACCTTGATATGCTTTTAGTATTCGTAAATCAGTCAATACTAAAAAAAAGAAGACTAGTGAAATTTTAATTGAAATATCTAACTATCATGTACTTTGGTTAAAAAACCACAATTAGCAACAATTCGCGAGCATATAATATGATTGCAAACTTTCAAGCATAGAGCTCCTCCTTGCTACATAGGAAAACATGCTCATTAAACATCACTCGGTCGTTTGCAACCGTTGTAGTATCTACTTACCCTGACGATGCTCCGTTTTTAGGCGTGCTCCGTTTTCCACCAGAATATTTTCATTGTTGTAAGTTCATGTTTTACTATGCGGGAGGGAGGTGCTATATGCATGAAAATTTCCACCATCTTTATAATAATTGTTATTTTAAAAGTACAAAACTAACAAACGTACCAATTGTACTTACGTACAAACAGTCAGCCAAATTAATGAACCTATTTAAAGATTTTGTTTTAAAATGAGAAATAAAATTAAACTTGTATTTATTTTAGCAGTCAGACTGTAAAAAAATTGATCATAACTCTAGAATGCTTTATTTTAACAAAGATGGATGAAATATCTTTCATTTTAAGCTGCAAATCGTACCTGTAGAACTGTATACGGTCAGTACTTTAATTTAATTCTTAAGTGAATGATACCAAAAAGCATTTAGCAACATGTTCAACATGTTTATATCGCTTCTCACTGGCCTCATCGACATCGTCTTCATTGATTTCTATCGCAAATATGTGAAGTAGTAGCTGTGTGAAAATGCTTTCTTGCATTTTGATTTTAATTCCCATTCAGAGTATTATTAAAATTGATTGTGTTACCTACACGTGAAGAAATGTTGAAATTTCATTCTGCCAAAGGGGGCAATAATAATTTGAGTGATCATAAGCCGGTATCTATTTATATAAGCATGCTTTTCTTCTTACACTAATTGCATATGTATACCATTAATCTTAACATAAGTATATATATCTATCTATATATAATTAAAATGATGCATAACAATAATTGGTTACGGAATTAACAGAATTTAGGGAGGGAGATATCATTAATGGGAGCTTAGAAGTTTGAATAGATCCAATGCTCTAGAGTTCTTTGGTTTGCTTGTCGTTCAAGAGGCTGCAATTAGAATAAATGTTATAGGGTTCATTTTAAAACACCTCTGAAACCAAATCATCTTATTCACAGATTTAGGGGGCATCTGTGTGCATGTTTTTCATTTTGTGTATATGTAAGAAATATTGGAATGCTTTACGTCTGATACATGTTTAAGTACTTATTTGGATTTGTTGTTTTTTATGTAATACATGTCATCTGTACTAATTTAATAAGCAAAGTAGTATATGCCGATTTCTTGTTTTATTATGTATCTCCACACCAAAAACGCTTTAGAGATAATATAAATGCAGTGTTTTAATAATATCTATGTTTAAAAGTTGGGGCTTTTGTGTTACAATTTTGTAAGTCTGGGTCTATAAAGTATAAACTAATATTTATATTGTGTTCAAGTTCTGATCTCACCTTCTTAGCTAAATATTTATGTGTATCCTACTATATAAATAGAATTTTTATTTTCCCAGATAAATGTGTCTCAGTTTCTCAAGGGTAAAATAATGTTAAATATTCAGTCTGAATATGGATTAGACAGAAATTCAAATTTGCAACGTTGACGTTTGCGCGACAAAATTTGAATTCTCAATGTTTATTCGGCCGCTGTATCCTGGCTATGTCTAGAGGCCGCAATGTTTTCCCGATCGCGTATTACTTCTTTTGAATACGAAATAATAATATAGATTACTTTTATCAGTCATTTTTAATTTATCATATTAATTTGGCGAGAGTACCACAAAAGTAACACTTGACTTTTGAGTACCTTTTAGAATTAAAAATCTTCATATAAAATAATATTATCGATATACCGCACGTTTAATGATATACTGGCTTAACTCAAAAAGTAGATTTTTGGGAAAGCGCAAAAAATCATTCTGTAATTTTGTCCAGTGCAAAAATACATTAGAATAAAGAGACTCATGTTACGCTGTGTCAGCAAAGAAGGTGAATTTCGTTGTAATTTCAGTTTAAAATCATAGATGACGCTAACAGAAGCCTGAGAGTATGCGTAACTCAATTCGAATGTCTTATTAGATCTTTATATCATTAAGGTTGCGATACATGCTTAAGATGTACAGGGTGAATTTTTCAAGATGGCGTTGTTGCCCAAATCTGAAAATACGAAGAATAGGATGTTCAAAAGAGTCTTGAGGCCAACTTTTACAATCGCTAAAACTGCATCATCATTAAAACAAATCTAGGTGGACGCGATTTAGTGTCGCTCAAAGATCAATCTTTAGGAAAGTAGAAAGTATCAGCAAAGTAAAGAAATGGGTGATTTTGTACTCATGTACATTTCTATCTAATAAAAGATTGTGATGTGGTTTGTTAAAAACAGTACCTGCCTTATTAGCACTCTACTATTCCCTGCCTTGAATGGGTCTACCTCTGCAATCTAGGAGGCCCGGAACCTTCAGGTTGTGTAGGTTGATGGAGGCTTTCCAATCTTGGTCAAAATAGCCCTTTCATTTTCATACATTGACTCCCACATCCACAGTTGTGTAATTAAACTTTGGTTCTTCGTGGGGCAAATTCACTAATGTTAAGCAATACAATACAAAGAAGCGCTCAAACGGCCGCTGTGAGGTATCCCTAAGTCAATGGCCGTCATCACCACCTCCCTCCACCTCAGCGACGTTCCAAGCCGAAATCCGTACCTCACAGATTCCTCACAATCTTATGTAACCACCTGAATCACACTGTAAAGGCCGATGTTGGGTATATAACAACCTTAGATTAATAAAAAAACGGTAGATACGTTACGTGACTATCACGCGGTATCTCAGAACGTATGATCCTCATCACACCTTTCGTTTAGTTGCTGACGAAACGTGGTCTGGTTTGGTCGTAATTCGACAATATAGCGGAAATCATAGTTTGGTGGGAAATACAAGAAAAATGCCTGCCTGCGTATTTAATGAATGCCTAAACAACTCTTCCAAGGCAAAGAACAAAAACACATGGCATCGGTTATCATTCGTAGATTCGTAAATAAAAGTACATTTAATACATAAATTGTAGAAAATTGAATGTAGTGTAAGACACAATTTGTTTAAAAATATTTTTTTGTGTGAGAGCGAAAAAAAAATCGTGAAAAATACCAGAGTAAAATAGATAGATATAGCTAGCTCCAGTTCTTCCACCTTAGTCTGTTGCGGACATGGAAAAGAAAAAAAAAAGACTTGGGGGGGTACCTACGCATTACTCTACTCACCTACTACTAATATTGTTATATTGTCGCGCTACAGTCTTGAGTAACGCTATCCCTGTTGTTGGATAAATTGTACTGTCATGTGCGATAGTATTTTGTAGCTGTGCGGGTGTGTGTTTACGAGTAGTTTTATCTAGCCCAGTATTCTATAGCGCGATGTAAGAGCATATCGTATCTACCAATTTTTTTTAATCTAAGATAACAACTGTCGATTAGAACATAATAGAACTCGTGGTTTCGGATTTGGCCAACCGTGCCAATTGCAAAAATGTCACGATGAATAAGAAGAAATACCTACCTAAGTATTTAATTTTATTTAAAGTAATGCACCTGTGTAATAATTCAATTAGTATTTATGGAAGAAATTGTGATCAGGTGTTAATTCATTGCATTTTGAACTTAAGAAACAAATTCGTCAGCGACGGCGGGGCAAGTGGTGCCGTGGATAATGGGGCTGATGGTGCTTGGGATATGCGCCGCGATAAGCTTCTGGTGGGCGAAGCGCGTCCGCAAGCTCCCCAAGCGGGAGCGGCCGCTCTTCCCCAACGAAGACTCGGGTTGCGAAATCAGGAATCCCATGCTCCCGACCACCACCATACGGGACATGATCGAGCTGACCACCTCCGGCTCGGGCTCCGGTGAGCTCTTACATTGTTTATCATAGTATTTTATTTTTGCTCTATAGAATCTTAGGGGATCAATATATTTTATCCCAAAGTAGTATCCATCTCGTTCGATATTAAACAAAATTATAGTGCTTCCAAAATGCCCTGAGTCAAATAGGTGTTTTTTATTTATCGTTACCAAAACGTGTATCAAACTTTTGTTTGGTTCTGCGTATAGAAAATGACATCGTATGGTGCTTACCAATGTTCATAATAGTTATAGATCAATGATTGAAGCGCCGCAAAGCGCGTCCGCAATCTTACTGATTTCGCGATTTACTCAGAACATTATTTGCATCGGTAGATATCGGTCACTGATAATGGACAAAATTTGTTGGCACCAGAATAATTCTAGACGAAACTATACTATATTGATTTCATCTGCTCGCTTAAGCTATCTTTAGGGATTCCTTTATTTACATTGTTTAGAGATCATGTACTGATCATTCGTACTGTTCTTTTATATTCATGTATCTTGTTAAATACTATACGCTAGACCTACCCTTGGCTGCTGATTGCTTATAGAATGAGTAATAAGGAAGTGTACTTCCTGCTTACCGAGACACTCGTAGCTATTAACGTGTCTAGTACGACTCGCAAGGATTTGCTAAACGGATTTCTATGTACTGTCCAGGTCTTCCTCTGTTAGTGCAGCGTTCCATCGCGCGGCAGATCCAACTGGTGGATATAATAGGCAAAGGTCGCTTCGGTGAGGTGTGGCGCGGCCGGTGGCGAGGAGAAAACGTGGCAGTGAAGATATTCTCGTCCAGGGAAGAATGTTCGTGGTTCCGTGAGGCAGAGATTTATCAAACGGTCATGTTGCGCCATGAAAATATTCTGGGTTTTATTGCTGCAGATAATAAAGGTTTGTTCATATTTCATAAGTGCTCTCTCTTGTTTTACCAATTATGATGTTTGTCTCACGATTTTAGTGATGTCATAGATAAAATGTCTTTAATCACCTGACTAATCTTCGGGCAAATCATGTTATGTTAGTATACTATAATTAGTAGGAGTTGTCGTCGATCTAGATTTGAAACGGCACTTTGGGTGACTCACAGGAACATCACGCCCCTTGCAATGCGCTAACTGATATATGACGTAGAATTGATTTAAGAAAAAATCATGTTTCCGTTTCTAATGTTTGGATACCAAAGGTATTAAACAGGTCGTTTAGACTGAGGCCGTTGCTAAACCATGGTGTGGTATTCTTAATCTTGTGGCAGTACGAAGATATGGATAAGCATTTATATGTTTGACAATTCTACCGAACTGAGAGCTCAACCCCTTTTGAGTGGGCTCTCGTGTCAAACACTATAAATATACTCATTATTTGCCTCAGGCACACAAGTTCTCTAGTCTTTATTAAATGTCACTTATCTTACAAACTCGGGCACTATAAACATTTTATTGTTGCCTTTATCTCGTTTACTTGTAGTCTGCACAACATATATCATGTTCATCATCTATATCCTTATTCATCTATATGATCTGGATCCTTCTCGTGCCTACAACCCTTTACCGGCCAGTTTCACCGCACGGATCTTTTTTCACAACTGAGGAGCCCTGAAGTGAACGCCACCATGTTTGCTCAATGCAGTTTGGTGGAGGTTAGTGGCCGACCCGATTGGATGAAGTTTTAAGCCGCTGAAAGACCTCAGCAGACTTTACGATAAGAAAGAGTTGAAGAAAGGTCCACGACTCGGAAAAAGGTGCACAGGTCGCCTTCAGTCCATGTAGATTGATGACCTGAAAAAGACAGCGGGGAGCCGCTGGATTCAGAGGGCACAAGACCGGGCTAAGTGACACCGATTAAGGGAGGCCTATGTCCAGCTGTGGACTTTCAAAGGCTGATGGATGGATGGATCTGACGAAGCCCACCGAGTTGAAATTGAATATACAAGCGCGGTATTGGTTCCAGACAACGGCACGTGGACGCAACTCTGGCTGATCACAGATTACCACGAGAACGGGTCGTTGTTCGACTTTCTGACCGTGCGCACCATTGACTCCAACACGCTGGTCAAGATGGCACTCTCCATTGCCACCGGCTTGGCCCACTTACACATGGACATCGTTGGCACTAAAGGTATATTCATAATTAAACTTTGCACCGCCTTCATTGTGATTATTTCATACAAATCTATCATCATACAAAAAAGAAAGCCTTGTCATTTACCAGAGTTAAGCTATCTTCTTTCCAAATTTTATAAGAATCCGTGTAGTAGTTTACTTACTTTAAAAATCTTTTGCGCTTATAATATTAGAAGGATTTATAAAAAGTATCTACGCAACCAAATTCCCAACGATGAATGTAGGCGAACCAAAGTTACCGACATAGCTCGCAGAATGAACAAGCTGAAGCGCAATGGGCAGGCCACGTCATCCGTAGGACTGATAAGCGATGGGGAGGAAAGGATGGAGACCACGTCTCTGTAAAAAGGAGCACAATAACGACGACGAACTGATCACAGATGCTATACTTGAGAGGTAAGTTGGAATGTATCGTATGCCAATGTCTTTACACAACTTTACTGAAAGGTTAGGTGGAGTCCCTACACCTGCGACGGAGTAGTTTGTAACATTCGATATCGTCTATTTAGTAAATTTTACATGGTTCAAGTAACCATAGTTGGTGCCGACCAGTCTCCGTCTTATACACCGTTAAACCTACAGAAACAGACACACAAAAACGATAAAACTTGTGTTTATGCATGCTTACTTGAAATCGCGCTACATTTTACATAGTAAACCGCCATTCAGAATCGTAGACATTCAAATTTGTTCGATATCTCACTTTGTGTGTACCTATCCATTTTTTTCTGTCGTTGGCTGTTTGAAAATTCTAATAGTTCACGGTCAGATCGATGTCGAACCCATGTATTGTTTGCATGCGCATAAATAAATACTAATGTCGAGCGGGAAAGTATAAAAGTATATGTATCGCGTACGGAGTACTGACACGTTTCCGACGGCGGCGCAAGGATAGGCCCGCTGATTGAGAGATATCGGAATGCTGGGTTGCAGGAAAGCCGGCCATTGCGCACCGGGACCTAAAGTCGAAGAACATTCTGGTGAAGAGCAACCTGACGTGCGTGATCGGCGACCTGGGGCTGGCGGTGCGTCACAACGTGGCCAGTGACTCCGTGGACGTGCCGTCGACTAACCGCGTGGGCACCAAGCGCTACATGGCCCCCGAGGTATCTAGTTCTCTTACTCTCATCTCGATTTTTTTAAATTTAGTTTTATTGTATCAGGCGAAAATCTATCGTTTTGAAGTTAGATTGTTCTATTAAATATATTACTTCGGAGTGATTTCACTATATTTAATTTTTAAGTGAATTTGTAAGCAGATGGCAGTGGGGTGATATTGGCGCACGATTTGCTGTCTCGTGTTTGTTCACTATCATACCAAATTCATACTGTAAACATGATTGTACCAATTTAAATACCTTGCTTTAAAAGAGTACCGAGACTTTTTTTCCTCCGGCTTTTTTCTCCCGGCCTACCCTAGATGATATAGGCTAAGTATGTATTATTTTTTATAAAGCCG
>DWLO01002984.1:0-11619 GCA_018245335.1 Dalla quadristriga | reverse complement strand
ATGATATTCAATTACTTGATACGCACATAACTTAGAAAAGTCATCGGTCCGTGCCTGGGATTTGAACCCCGGACCCCACGAATACGAGGCTGAAGTCTAATACGAGCTTAGTATAATACGTTAAATTGTTGTATAAAAGGGCGAATTAAAATCAAATTAACTTTCCTAACTCTTACCCACACGTGCCATCTAATACTAACTTTTTTTTTAAATTGTATAGAGCTAGTGCATAACTTTTAACTCTCCACCCACAAGGTTCTATTTTTGTCTTAATTTATCTTTCATTAGATATAGTACCAGTAGTTTCTCGTGCAGAATTACCCGCTGTATCACACACATCCCGTTGGTCCTCTACTTATGGGACAACCTCTGAAACATTAAAAATCTTCGTAAACGTATCCCTATTCTTATTTTTGACTGATCGGATCGCATCGGAAAGTGTTTATTAAGCCTTATCACAAATAGACCAAACAAACAGTGATGCCTTTCGAAAAAATACTTCAAGTTTAACATGGGCACACATGCACACAATACACGGATAAAAAAAAACAATAATTTTTCGGTTCCTTCATTCCTTCCTTCATTATTCGCATTAATCGGTTTGACGCTGTCTGCAGTCGGCTTTTGCCTGAATATTTTAGTTTTTTTATGTTGTATCAGTTGATTTGTGTATTAAAACATTTATTTTGGTGTAATTTGATAATCTAAACAACGATAGTGTACCAGACAGGCGTTGATTTAAGTATAAGTGAGGTCTGTTAATTTATTCGCATGCTTTGCTATACTAACATTATAAATATGTATATTACTGAAAGCTTTTTATGTTCTTGTTTTGTTTATTTATTTATGCTGTTAACTATGTAGTTATGGGATTTAATCTAATAACATAATCTAGTTTTAACGAATCTGCCTAACAAGCAGTTGCAGTGCCCTGTCAATAACCTTTGACATGTGTCATTTGCTTACGTGTCAGCTTCAATGCTTCAATTCAATAATCATATTTCTGTTGAGACTATTGGCGGATCGAGTCTGATTCCATAATATACATTTAACGAAGTAACTGCCGGATAATTAATTTAGCAAACATTGGATCCTGTTGGTATGTCTGAATTGTGCAATTTATTTGCGTAGACAATAAGTAATATCAACTGACATGCAAGTGAATGGTGTGTTCTTAAATAATTGGATTTTCTCATTCTTCGGTTATTTTAGGGCTACGTCATGCTTAGCAATTGTATACTATTGTTATACTTCACAAATGTTTATATTCCAGGGAATTATTTTGTAGAATAGGGTAATGTATGTTTCGACTGGAAAATAAGATTCCAGATCTGTAATTATAGGAGTAAACAACATCTTTATGTTGATGGATATATTTGCAGCAAAATAGTATTAAAACATAATATTTTAGAAACAAATATAATTTGCACTAGATAAGCACATGCGGCAGGTCCAATGGAGCTGCAAGCATTGCTAGTGCTCTGTGGAGTAGTGGTGGCTGGGTTTGCGGTAGTCCTTCTCATGGGACTGTTCTCAGCATCTGGAACTAGTTATGAAGAAGCAATAGCTCAGCAACGCCGAGCCACTACCGAACTCCTTGCCCTTGCGGATAATAAGACCAAATCTAAGAAGTCCAACAAGAAAGCCAATAAGAAGGTAATTTTTTATATAATTTTAATCTTAATAAAATCCGTTGTCTGTGGTTTTAAAATTAAGTTAAATAATCAATTGGAATATGCTATTTATATGACACCTAAACATAATTAACTATTTATAGAATTTTCGTCTGCCTGACTTCATATTTTTGTTGCAAATAGGCTTCGAAACCGTTTGTTAGTTACAATTTAGTTTAGCCCTTAGCGTCTGGTCCTTCAACAGGCCCTCTTATAACCACTTTTTGCTCTGTATAATATCCTACACCAGACTCTGTGAACTTTCTCTGTAATGCATATAATATGGACATTGATACTTAGTTGCCTCATTTATATTACAGTACCTCACAACTTCGATGTAATTAAAGCATTAAACCAAAATAATTATTATTATAGTTAGCAAAAAAGGAGAAGAATAAGGACAATGCCACTGCAGCCACAGCTAGTGAACCAGAGAGTGAGGCCCCGGCAGAGAGTGGGGTTGAGGATGAGGCACCTACCAAACCACATGTAGAGTTCAGTCCGCAAGTTGTTGTTGAGTTGCCTACTGACACCCCTCCTAATATCAAGGTAAGTTTTTATATTGAAAAATAAGGTCAACCAAATATGATACAAACACTCATTCAACATTCGCCACATGTATCACTCTTCTCTAATATTTCTTTTTTACCTGTTTTATGTACTATGTACTGTGTATGTATTATTTTGTGTACTCATACTCCATTGTACTAAGAAATAAACTAGAAAATAACACTTCATTGCAATGCGTTGCATTTAAATTTAAGTATTAAAACAGATTTTTATAGAAAAGGGATTAATTAGTTCCTGATATCCATTAATAACAGTATAATGTTTTAAACAATCTTCGTACTAAGCTGTGCTGTAACCCTAACGTCCTGCTAAGTGTAATCTATACAAAACATTGAAGAGCATTATGAAGAAGCAGGTTTTATACAAGCTGTTGGGGCAAAGCAAGACCGCTCTGTTGCTTGTTATGTAAACAGACAAAGTGTTACATGAAAGAAAAGAGAATTATCAATTGTACCAATTCATGTAGGCCAATCAAATGCAGACAGTGAATTGGTTACTGGGGCACTATTATACAAGCTACAGGGATCACTTAAAATATACCATTTTCATTTAAAATACATAATATATTGTCCATTTTGCTATACAATAAAACTGCATGTCATTGTATGAATCATACAGTATGATACAAGTGGCAATAATTGATAACTATAAATTTAGACACACTAATTTATCGGCGATGCTGACAATGACAGCCTTGGACATCGCTTATAACAAAACTGGCACCCTTTTCACATTTATGTTTTTGGTGGGATTTGTGTATCTCGATATATGTATATCTCGCCCACTCATTGTATGACTCAGTCCATCATTACATGCTTGTGACATACTGCAAATGTTCTACCATTGCTTGTTATAAATTCTAAGTGACTTTCAAAAATTACTACAATATCTGTACTTTTTGTCGTTTTTATAATTATTCATAATGATGAATTATTAAATTGTACTATGGTGTTTCTACAGATCATAAATTCTGTAAGGTACAACACTTGTATAAATTTAATTTTATTGTTATATAAGTTACCTTATTTACACAATTGTAAGGTAGAAATAATAAGATAAAACTATCAATACTCATAACAAGAAAGTCATTCAATTTATTCAATGAATTTCTTTTATATTTTTTAATCACTGTTTACTTCGTTATAAAATATAAAAAATATAAACAATGTTGGAAATTTTTTCAATTTATTATGAGTGTGTTTTTTAAACGCCGCGATTTTCGCGCGCTTAGTATGAGGTCACGTGACCGTAAAATCGCAACCCAAAGACTACACACCATGCAAACGTCTACCTACCTTGACATGGCCGAAGACGTCACGATTGTTTCCAAACAAAGGCATTGCGTTTCGCTCTCCTATGTTGCAAATTTTATTTATTAAGTTTTGGCATTAAAAAGGAATAACATAAGAAAATAATGGCTTAGATTGAATGTCTCTCACTCAGCATTATACAGCAGCGTTAGCCACGACGCTGATTTTCAGTGGGCCCAGTAAGTGGGTGACTCACGGGCGACAGTGCTGATTGCAGCAACAAATCAGTGAAATAATAAATGTTGCTGATAATGTTAATATCAAATATAATATATGCTATAACTTTATGAGTTAATACATTGATCTCTCCATAGCGCGCTGAGTGATCATGAGCTTGCGAATGAAGTCAAAGGTAATGAAGGAATTTTATGTATATAAGGTGGACTAAAAACTTTGACAGATGGTACCAAAAGGCTGCGAATTTGGATGAAGTCATATTAGGAGGACTATCAAGTTTCGCATCTCTCTAATAGTTCGCACGTTCTAACATTTTCAATGATTGTAAAAGTCTTAAGATAATAGCATGTAACGTGTTTTCCCAGTTTTGACATCGTTAAATATAAAAATATAGTAGCAAAATATACGTGACCAGATAACGGACGGGACGGGACGGCATAGAAGACGATGTTTGCCCCGTCCCGTCCGAGACCCCCTCACGTATGCACAGTACACGCGAGTAGTTCGACGCGGTTTGGTGTTGTTATATGCGTCGTTTCGTGCTTCGTTCATCACCGTCACTGTACATACACTTTAAGACCACGTTCACGTTATGTTCCGGCCGAGATATTATCCCGTTACGTATTTTAGATGTTGGCAATCAAATAACGTACATATATACATTTAAATTTTTAACCTAATACCTAGTTTATGATTAGTGATCGAATATTCGGATGCATATTTACCTAAGGTTAATTTATTTTATTACAAAAGCAATATATTTTTAAGAAAAATAGTTTTAGAAGCTAAAATATATATGTTTTAAAAGTTTATCCGGGGCTGCCTGGAAATCCGGAAATGCATAACTATTCTTATACATATTTATATAGGTAGAATAATGGAGAAAACAATTCGTTAAAAATGTTAGAATTTGCTAGAGAAAGGGAAGGCTCTGAAATGAAGAAGTATAGGTATTTATTACATGATTTTTTGGTGTCTATTAATAATAATGACAATTATTACATACGACGCCTCTGTAGTTCACCTTTCTTGCGCTTTTGATGACATTTTATAGTCGCAATGCAATCTTTTTCAAATATCCCCAGAGGCCAAAAAACGGTGCTTCGAATGATAAGCGGTGTAAATACAGGCATTCGTGTGATAAGGAGTTCAAGTACCTATTATTATTTTAGATTGTACACACTACAATCGTAACATGCCCAAGATTTTCAATACGGTATTACAAAATAACTTCCAATATAAACTCAAATTCTATATTCTAGTCAGTTTTATTGTTTTCATTGATCTTTGTTAGTAGTACCTGTCATCGACAGTTTGATTATCGACTGCTTCAATGATGGTATTCAGAAACACCCACAAAATAGGCATAAACCGTGATTATTAGCATAACATAATTTCAAGGCATGTATAATAAAATAACAGTTACTGTCATCAAGATAGTTGTTATAACACGAATCGCAAATGGTTTACGTATAAAAATCGCATGATTATAATAACATTCCCCTCGCCGAAAGTCGATATCCATTATTATTATTATTGGTAAATTAAAATAAGTATGAATTGTTAGATTTATTTATTTATACTATATTTATTTATTTATTATTGTTATTTATATTATTAGATCTCTCCAAAATTGTAAATTGAATGATAGAAATTAGAACTGGGAAGGATAAGAGATAAAACCCAGCTCTGCTTCTCTCGGCTCAGTCGCAGGTCAATGATCATGCAGATTGATTCACAGCAGCGACGTAAGCCATCGCAAGTAAATTTTGGTCAGAATGCTGAGTTTTTAAACTAACTAAAGACGTAAGACGATGTTTTTAGCGGAAAGCGATAATTCCATATTTTAAAGTTAGTTAATTAAAGACATCTGTAATAATATGCTGAAGTAGGGATCTAATTAGCGGCCAACAGAGCTTATTATAATCGTGTAAGCATGTAAAAAGAAAATCCGTCCGATTTGTACACGTTGATATTCATCCACGTGAATACTAAGTGGCTTTGAAGCCAATATTTTGAAGGTGACAAGAAGATCTATGTATAAATACAGCTTACCATGTTTGATTCCACTATTCATCGGTTTTAGCCTTATTTGCCTTATTCATAATTAACGAGACGTGGGAACTGCCCCAACTGTTTCTGAAGGTCAATATGACATTGGCGCGAGTCGTACGCTTGGCAGTATAGATTACTAAATGTAACCGTACTAAATGTTGTAGTATGATTATGTCCATGAAGATAATATTAAAGGAGGCTTTGCCCCGCGGCTCCGTCCGCGTAAAATTCCCTTATCTATCCTATAGGAACCTTTCATTTTTTAGGGACATAAATATGGCACTCTTCGGCCCATAAACTATCTCTAGGCAAGAAATCACGTCGATCCGTCGCTCTTTTGCAGCGTTAAAGAAGGACAAACTAACAAACACACTTTCACATATCTATATTAGTAAGTAGTATTTAACATATATTAGTAAGAACCGTAATAGTTATCTTATTAAGCAGAGCCAATCATTGATAAGTACCAATTAATGTTATTAACGTTCATACTTAATGTTGACATATTGTGTTATTCATAAAATCTCTTTAGGTTCGCTTCTACATCAACAGAAATGGCACTTTAGTAACTATGCAATGAATTATGTAAATGTACCTACGTATGTGCGTACGATAGCATAATACTATGACCATGTCAAATTAAAACATCCAAAAATAAATGGTATCCAGATGCATAAAAGTATTGCGTTACTCTTGTGTACAGATTCGTAAACGGGGCAAGGATCCTAAAGTAAAGCCAATATTGGTAAATAAAGAGGATCCCAGTTGCGTTAACGATGCAAGCGCGCTGCCCTCCCAGGCCGAGTCCACTGTCACCAATCATTTTGAGGAGATGCAACCTAAGGATGACTTCGAGTTGTTGCACTCTTCACTTTTCGGTGAAAAAGTGAGTTCCCTCCCAGCCCACCCCGCCGTTCCGTTTTTGACGTGCCCATGGTTCTTAGTTGAAATCTAACTCACTAGGTGATAGTTCGCAGTCAACTTTGTGTTTATTGGCTGGTATTTTCGTAACCCATTAAAACCAAGTGAACTAATTAGTATGTGAGCCTTCAATTTATTACTCAATCATTCATCACCGCATGCCTACCCAGTCAGTCACTATGCTCATGTATTGGCATGTATGGTTATTTTATGAGTTGCTTATAAGATGTTTCGATTGTTAATGTGCCATTCATTCCCAGTGTTGTTAGTTGTCACAAGATAAATCTTTGAATACTTTAGTTAGAAGCTCATGTAGGTAATTATTGTCGTTTATAAAAATAACATTATTCGATTACATTTGTGTTCATTAACCATTGGCTATATTTTTGTAAATGTAATAATACTGAGCTAAAATATTTGTGAATAGCTTTGCAATGTACTTCGAAATCAAATAAGATACTTCACCTTTGGTCGTTTATAGTCAGGAGAGAAGAAAGAAGAGGTTGTTGAGAAGAGGGATATTAAGGCGGGAAAGCCGGCAAAGGGCGGCAAAGCGCCCGCGAAGCACCTCGCCCCGGAGTCCGAGAGGGATGAGGGATCGCGCGAGAGACAGAACATTGCAGAACCACCCAAGGAACAACGCAAAGGTACTTCATGCATTTTATATTATCATTCTGGCATTGATCTGCCTGCCTAGTGTAAACGTGTTCATCGATCGAATACACACTGACATTGTATAATGTATAGCAGTGCGCGGGATGGGACCAATGTGTGAAAACAGACATACCAATATAAGTAAATTTTAGTTGATTATTAATTGGTTATTTTCCTCATATACGCCCGCGTTCTTTATTATGTGCAAAGCTTTTATCCTCTATTAAAAATGTTGATTTGAGAAATAAATAAAAACAAGTAGCTTATGCTAGGACATAGGTTAGTAACGGATCAAGAGATCGAGGTGATTTTTGAATTGAGATACTTCATGTGCCTGGAAGAGACATAGGCTACTTTATATGCCGAAAAGTGGTTTCTTTGAGATAGATGAAGGATTTTTACGTCGGCAAAGTCTTGTTTCATAATAACCCGTTCGGCAGTTTTTGCGTGATTGGATAATCATCTATCCCTCTTCATAAGCTTACATACTTACAATATTATAGTAGTAAATAATAATTCGTTATAGTTTTTGGTATTCTCGATTACAGTGAAGAAAGTGGAGAAAAAGCCCCCGGCGGAGGAGGCGAAGGATGAGGAGGAGATGGTGCCGCCGCTGAACGCGCCGCAGCCCGGCGAGCTTACCACGGACAAGCTACTGCGGCACGCGCTCGCGTCCGCCACTGCCACCGCCACCGCCACCACCACCACTACCACCACCACCACCACCACCGCACCAACGCCCGCACCCTCCCCGCCTGGCGGCAAGGGTAAAAAGAAGAAGCCCGAGCCCAACGTCCTGTCGCTTATGGGTGAGTGTGCTCAATGGCAAAACCAGCTATCGTTTCGATCACGTCTGGAGACCGAGACCAAAGACCCAATATGTTTTTGTACGTAAAACACGGCCACGTACGACATAGAATTTCGTAAAATAACCCTTCACTTCTTACGTATTTGTCACTCGCGCATAAATATTTGCTATCGCGCTCGCAAAGAGGCAGTGACCGCTGCTATCAGATATTGCAACCCTTTGACAAACGATGACACGTGAGGTTTATTCAGGGAACTAATAGAGAGCAACTATCCACAGAAATCACAATTTGTCACAGAGTATGTAACTCGATTGTGTTTTTTCAATAATTTCAACAGATTAAAACAACGTGCATCAGTAAACACGGATAAATGGACTGTTATACTGGAATGGACTGGATAAATCAATTGATAGAATTAATATTCGCTTGGGAGCACACTGAGTACAAGTTCTGACGTCGTCGAATACACTACTATAAACATCTGATCTGTACGGGATATGGCTGCCACCCATAACCTCTACTGGCTCACTGCAGGGCACGGCTCTCTCTTCACAACTGAGAAGGTCTGGAGCATACCCACCACGCTGCTTCAACTGGTGCAGGGGTTAGTGGCCAACCCGAAAGGACTCCGACAAGGCTTAACGACTGTTTCCAGATGATAACAACCGCGACCGATGGCTTAGCGTTCCCTCCGATGCACGGAAGCGTTGAAGAAATTTTCCACCAGCGGTCACCCTTCCACTTGCCAGCCGGAACCTTGCGGCTTAACATTCTCAATCAATTACGATTGACATTCGCCGCGTGACCACGAGCGTTCGGGATCTGACCAGCTGCTTTTACAGCTCTGTGTAGCGAGCCTTATATAAGCAACGTGGGAACCATGGGAAACCAAGCGAGGATACATTGCTAGCCCAAACGCCTGTTCTTTTAACTACAATAAATAATGTTTAAACAATACAAGTTCAAATTTGTCTAATGTAATCGACGCAAAACCACGGTAGGCTAGCTAGCTAGGTATGTTAAATTCACTGCATTAATTAAGGACTAAGTACTAAGTAACTCATGTAACATTTTGCATGCTCAAGTTTAGCTAAACTAAATGTATGTAATTAAGTGTATGTAATTAATTACCTTATGATGAAATAATAGGTATTGATTTGATTTGAACCGTATCGGTAGTGTACACGTTTGTACGTTTATCCGACAGCGGGCGAAGGCGGAAACGTGGCGGTGGGCGAGCTGGTGCGCGTGGTGCGCGAAGCGGCGCTGTCGCGCACCGACATCCAGGTCCTCACCGACGCGCTGCTCAACAAGCACCACGACCAGCTGCCCGAGCACTCCGAGTGGACCGAGGTGGGCACCCTGGCAAACCTGTTTCACGTATTGACAACTTCAACGTAGGGTTGTGTTACTGTTTCACCTGAGATATCTTCGTTATCCGGTGCTTCGGCTGTAGCGCCACAGGCAATTAAAGCGCTTTTGCACTGGGCTATTCCTTTTGTAGGATACCGAGTACCGATAGGCCTTGGCTGCAACCCATAATGACCCACTGCAGGGCACGGGTCTCTCCTCACAAGTGAGGAGGCTTGGAGCATACTTCACCTCGCTGCTCCAATGTGGATTATTGGAGGGGTTAGTGGCCAACCCGAGCGTTGGAAGTTTTCAGGCCGCCCGAAGGCCACCGACAAGGCTTAACGAATGTTATCTGACTATTACAACTGGGACCGTCGCCGAGAGGCCTTAAAAACTATAGAATAAAATAACATTACCTAATCAAACAATAACAATACACAATAATTATTCCTTTTTTACCAGGGTCCCAATGATCCAATCATGAAACTGAAGAAACAGCTTGCTGACAAGGAAAAGGCTCTTGCTGATGAAATTGAAACACACAAAGGGGCAAATAACATGCTAAAGGAACTTAGGTATTAAAAAACCCTTAAAATAAATTAAACGTATACAACATTCCAACCTTTGCGACAGCGACGTTAGAAATCTTCGGTAGTTGTTATCCGTTGCAAGTTACAACTGAGTAAAAAAAAAAAGTGATAATGTTGTTATACGATATATAAGTATTACTGTGGTGCAGAGCGACACTCCAAGCGGAGCGCGCGAAGGCGAGCGCAGCAGCACGCTCGGCGGATGCGGCGGTGGCCGCTATGCGCGTCGAGCACAACACGCTGCAGAAGCGCCTCGCCCGACTCATCGAAGAGAGCGCCTCGCTCGCCAACGAAAAGACCATGGTGGGCACTACATACTATTCACACGCCGACCTACCACAAAGATACCATGACATGGCTATTTAATTTCTGGACACAATGCAACACAACAAACAAACTTCCAATATCAGCTGCGAAGCGCCTTGCGAGACTCATCGACGAAAGCGCCTCGCTCGCCATGGAAAAGACCATAGAATGCACTTAAGAGCCAGTAATAGCTCAGATTGCATCAGATGACTTAGCTTCAGGCTCGATTATGTGAAAGTACTGCATTATTCACTTTATTAAAAATAAATGTTAAAGTTGAACATTGATGCTTGACAAAATCAACGGCAGAAACACGGTATTACAAAATGTTTTGGACACAAAAAAATTACAAAATTGCCTCTAAAATCAACTATAAACGTCAATATCCTCAATAATTACCCAACATTAAAACTCTAAAAACGAACTGCATATAACATAAAGCAGATCGGGTCATGAACAATTTTTCCAAAAGAACTTTATGTTCTCTGTAAAAGGACAAAATAAGCAAAATCTCGCGCGTTGATACCAATACCTCCGCCACCCGACCCGCACCTCAGTCTCGCTTCGGCATTCGGACAGGAGACCCGCGCTGCGTGCCCTCTAATCACGATAAGAAACACATCGGCAATAATAATATCAGCATAGATAGGGTTACTTACTTTTTTTTACAAAATGAGCGCAACAAAAAAAATACGAAACTGGCTTGGCGAAAAAATACATGCAAATAATTGGAAGAACTGTTTAAGTACTTACTTAAATTTAGGTGCTCCTTAGTAGCTGGCTCCTTTATATTGGTACAATAGAAATACAACTAACCTACCCCTAAATATACTTAGGTGGTTGATAAAATCGGGCATATAAGTAACTTAAGTAACCTATATTTAGGGGACCAACCGACGCCTATATGAGGGTACCAACCGACTCCTATATTTAGGGGACGGTTTTAAGTTTTTCTTATTTTAGTAAGTAAGAGTACGTTATTCCATTACCGGCCAGTCACAGTGAAACCGGTAGAACTATTTTTTGCAGTGAGTTACTGCAGTAGTACTAACTAATTAGTCTATCTACGGAATTTTATGTTAATGAGAGCCTTACTACTTACTAGGTACGCGGATTATTATTACTACCTGTTATAGTAGTTAAGGTAGTAATACAAACTTATATGTACATATACAGGGTGAATCTCTGCTCACCAACATAC
>DWLO01002983.1:0-11620 GCA_018245335.1 Dalla quadristriga | reverse complement strand
ACCCCCTAATCGAAATTTTGAAAAAATATGAAATGTACAGAATAAGTGCCCTTTGAGTTTTATTATAGTATAGATTAAAATTCACGTGGACGAAAATATCTGGAGCTCAATATTATTGAGGTTCACAGCTGACAACAAAGTTACCTCAATAAAAGCTGTTCAATATTTTTTTAATACATGTAGCCTAGTTCGGTGCCTTTTTACAGATCGGCCTTATTCTTAAAGATCGGTCTTATTTTTAGAGATCGGCTTTTTACAGGCCGAGTATTCTCAACATAGGTTGAGGTTGCGTTGCAAGGTTGACTAACTATCAGAAGAAACGGAAAGATAGACCATTAGATCAGGCGCACAGAAGCCTCCTGAATAGTTTTATTATTATTATTTATTGTAATTATCTAGAACGGCTTGGCCCATCACACTAATTAAATATAAAAGCACAAAAATGTGAAAACAAACAAAAAATTTGGAAAAAGAGAAATCAATAGAAACGTATTCGTATCCTCCATTTGTCAGTTATATCTTATTCCTTACTGATATTATAAATGCGAGAATTAGGTTTGATACGCCTTCGCGGCTTTACCATGCAACCAATCTTCATATAATTTGGTTTGAGTCACGGAGGTCATAGGATCTCTCTTAGATCACTCTATCACTCTTGATCCTGAATAAATATACAGATCCGAGAGAACAAAATCAAATTCTATGCGGACGAAGTCGCAGGCTAGCAGCTAGCTAGCTAGTTTACTTATATTGAAGAACTATTCTTTACGTATGTAATAATTTTTCGACAGTGGTTTGTTCTACAACCATAGTACCGATCTAGATGACGTCAACTGGATGCATATTTGAACGTGGCAAATGGATGGATCCATGGTAGAGCGAGAAAGTCTAAGTAGGTCATACCCGGCTGTTATGTTATTTAGTGAACGTTACATGTGCTCCTTGCTAATATTATAAATGTGAAGGTATTTATTGCTTTGTTGGTTTGCCCTTCTTTCACGCAGCCACGGCACAACGGATTTCTATCCGTTGTGATGTTTTGCATAGAGAGTGACTTGGGTTATTCTATGGAAAAATGCTCGATGATAGAAATGCTGCCAAATGATAGATGTGGGAATTTAACGGGGGCACAGTCTCCTTTTATGTGAATGATATATCAGACATTGTCGCAGTGCCTGTAGCTTTTCGAAAAACCTACCCTACTCGTGGAACTTTTAGGAGGAAATGAATATGCCCAAAAGGAGAGTCCTCTGGGAGTGTCGTACCTACATTGATGATTGTGAACGATCATTGCTCCGCCGCTTGTGTCTAACCCATCGACTAAGTAAAGCTACCTCGGGTGTGGTCGGGAGTTGGGCAACCGCAATGTCTCGAGCGGTTCCATGCTTTACTCTTTATCGTTGGAATACAGTCGCTAAGACTAATTGGCAAATTCCCACACTCGGGTTGGCCATTAGTCCCTCCACCATCCGTACTGGAGCAGCGTGGTTTAGTGGTAATAGACCTCCTTATGGAGAGTCGTGCCCTGAAGTAGGTCACAGAGAGGGTTTTTTGTACCCAGACATTAAGGCGTCCTCTGGGATGCCCCAACAGTTTGATCGATCGATCCAATTAATTCCTGCCTAAAATATTATGAAACTGAGACTGACCTTTTGTTTCAAATATCCCGGTGTAGTACCTACACCAATAGCCCATTTACATTATGATTTTATAATTCGCGCTGCGGAAAGCCTCGTCCGGTCTTCCGTGAGCTTCATTACGGGTTGAATGATTGATGTAGGAGTTAATTAACTGCAGCTACATGAAAGTGCTGTGTGGAGGTGCTACAAATTACACGAGTGTTGTTGTGTGCCCCGTAGCTTCCTCTAATTACTGCGACGAAGCTAAACTCGTCGCGTAATGGCTTAATGAAAATACTTCAACAAAGCTGTGATGTAAGCTGTGTGCTTTGTGCTTCGGCCGTGTCGCCGGTACCATCATGAATAGTAACAGTATCAGTTAAGCGTAGCGCTCGTAGACTCGTGACTTGTGTCAGTCGATTGATTTTAGGCAAACTAGGGCGTGATCGGTAGTGGATGGGAGGAGCTAATGAGCGCGCTTTCGTGCTTCGGACAGCACGTAATGGAGTCGAAATAGATTTATATTAAAAAAAAAAGCTTACAGTCGTCAAGTCTTGGCAAAGAACTTTCCACACTCGAATTGGCTACGAACAGTAGAGCAGCGCGGTGGAGTACTTTCCAGGCCTCCTTATTTGTGTCCGTGTCCTACTAATGGTATTTTTCAGTAACCGCAGATCTACTCAATCGATACGAGGTTAGGTTTTTGGACTTATATATAGAACGAACTGTGTTGTTCGAACATCGTCCGTGTTGTAATTGTTTTTCCATACAAATTAAAAACCCATTTCACCCCCTTACAGGTATAATTATCAAAAATAATTTCTTAGTGGGTATGTCTACGTTAAAAAAAAAGTATCTACTGTCAAAATTTCAAGTCCTTAGATAGGCTGCAGCGGTTTGTACTTGGAGTTGAAGTCTTTGTATACTATATACCTATTAGATTGAATTCTACTACTCGACATACCAATGTAGATTTCATTACAGTTTAAGCAGAAAAAAACAATTCCTAGATTTTATGTCCGGCCATAAAACCAACGTGTGCGACTTGGTGCAATGGCGTTGGAAAGTTAATTAGCCGTACTCTTATGGCCACTAAAACTATTTAATTTGTACTGTCAGGTGACAGTCCGGTGACTCGCAGCTCTACCTTAATGCAATAACTTAGGTTATTGCATTAATTCCAATCTGCCAAGTCGTCCAGGATGATGAACCAGAACGTCCATAGGTGGACGTTGAAACATGTAATTTGTGATGGTATTTTTCTATGGACCCAAAATGTTTAGTTCAAAAGTATCAAATTATATATAACATGTGACGTGCATGTTGCTACGTTTATACCACTTCAGGTTCTGTAGCGCATGCAATTTAGTGACGAGGTGGATTTTTACTACCCTACAACTAATCCGGCAGTAATGAGGCTGCGGTATCACTCCTAGCTAACTTTGGTTCGACCGCAGAAACCCACACTCGAACTACACGTTCTAGGAACGTCAGAATCATTACTTAGTCACTTGCTTATTCTTATTATCCTTATTCCCTTGCTCCACAACTCTGGTTCTCAACATACTTGGTAACTTATAACTCAAATTTATATTACTTACCTAATGTTTGAATTGAATGCTTACTTTATATTCAGAATATTTTCCATTTAAATATATCGATCAAACGTGAAAATGGATTGCGAACAACTCGGGAAATTCAGAACGTAAAATGAGTTAGCGATATCGCCTCACGCTCGCTGCGCTTACGTATTTCACGTTGTGTCCCTGCGAGCTTAGCAATGAATAAATGGAAATTGTACGAAGAATTCCATTTCGCTCCCTACCAGACAACTTGCAGGAAAATAGACAACCATTTAATTCGGATAAGGGGAGTGTTCCAGCCATTATTACCCTATAAAAGTGTAAGTGTTCAGACAACACCTACTGTAATAGTAATCACGCACCACAACGCATTGTCTACCACAGAATGGTCCTAACATTTTACATGTATCTAATAAACCTAAATGACTGGTGACCGTTAATATTCTAGAGTTCATTATAATTCAATTTATTAAAATGCTCGAATGGCAAATATTGGATTATAATAATGAACCGTGCTAGGCCACATAAATTGCAGCAGCTGGCAAAAATTATTCAAATCAATAGCAGAGTAAATACCCAGTGTACGCAGTAAACTACTATAATGCAATGACAGGCACATAAATCTCTGCTTCCCTAAGGCACTATCGATAACTTTTAAATTTGTAACAGAAGAGCGAAATAAGCTTTTTTAAGTGGAAAAAGATTTTAAAAAGTAAGCATATAGACCGCGGAGCGATTTTCCGGGCCAGTCGCAGCTCGGTGCATCGGTCGGTAAAGGGGTCACCATCGATCGCCCGGTCGTCGCATGCTTCAAGAGTTGCGTTCAGCGGCGCCAAGCTGCTACCAATTTCTGTTTGCAGCCGCCAACCGAATCGTCTGGAAAATGTCTTATATTTGATTTCGAATAAAATCATTTCAACGCTTATTAAATTCACTAGGTTTACTACTCGCTTTAGTCTGTTAAGGTAATTTCACTCGCCCGTGTTCAGTTTTCCGTCGATGAATTTAAGTGGATTGAAGCTTATACCTAGTTAAAAAAAAATAGAACAAATGGAAATTTAACTATTAATAAGCCATCCATTTTGCATATATTTACGAAACGGGACAATAATAATAAAGCTCGCATAATTTATTATGATCTAACATCACATGGTAAAGTTTGATCATCAACAATAATAATTAGACATATTATGTCTTTAGGTTTTTGCATATAGCCAAGATTTTGTCTGACTACAGACTATAGAGTGCTATTGGAATCAGCATAACCAGCATGAAGCACCATGTTGTTTATTCAATGAAGTTGAGTGTGTGTGAGCGAAAACATCACAAGTGTTATTACAGTCTTTCACACCCTATTTGAATGGGGACAGATGTCAGAATTACGTTGACTGAATTCTACCTATTTTAGAAATCTGGGATGATTTGAGTTCTATAGGAACCTAATTTTTATAACAGTATTAGTAATTGTCTGGGAAAAGTAATTTTATGGATATTAAAGTTCCATGTACGTTGTACGATACGAGTGAAATAAAAATTTAATTAGAAAGGAGAAAGAAATAATACTTAATTTAGAACCACTAGAAATTGAGTGAACACTATTCAAGTACAAATTAAATTATTGTTCAGCGTCGTTAAATGAGCACTATAGCCCTTAGACATAGTAACCAGATAAACACAAGATTTGCTTTACTGCAGGCAGATAAACTCAGTGAAAAGAATAATTAACTAACTTTTACGCTAAAGGGTTTATTAAAAAACTAAAATATCCGAGTGCCGATATGCCAACTATATCACATAATTACATATTATGTTGTATGTCTGATCCGATCCGTTAATCAGTTATATTAATGGTTATTATGAAGTAGTTCCCACATACGCAGACTTAAATAAGAGCCGGTAATCGGGTAAAGGAATCCTTGTTAACCTATTTTGTACAATAGAAGCCGATGGACAGATAGATCTATGGACATATATTCAGCTTGGGTATCTCTATGTAGGTATGTCTCGGGGGACGTTTGGTTCGGAATACTTCGGATATAAGATAAAGGGCAGAGGTGAAGCCATAATGCGACTCGTGACATTTGGCAGAATGGAGCCAACGAGACTTGCCTAAATTTCCCTTAGTGTTTACACACACTGATCACTGACACATTATTAAGAGCCGCTAAATAGGTACCTAATACTGGTTTCATACTGGCCTTATCGAATCTGCTGATTAATACGTCCGTTGTATAACCAGATTTAATAATTCCATGCTATTAAAAAGATACATCATGTAAAGTTACATAGTTGACTACAGCCCTGTGGTGGTGGTTTCTATTCTGACTTTGCCACGCTGCTCAAGGCACAGACTCAGGTTGGTGGAATGTAAATATAGCAGACGCACACTATCAGAATAGGTTTCAAACATGAGGCCTAACCTCAAAATGGGAAAGCCTTTGTGAATTTCGAATACGGTATATGAGGTTTCGGCCAAGTCGAATTGATACTCGTTTGTTAATTTAAAAAAACGAGTGTTTTGTTTTCAAATCGGCAAAAGACACAATGTGCCCAATCTTGAATATGCCTAAAGTCGGCAACATGCAAGTATGCAACACGGCAGAAGTATGAATACCGGCGGTACCGCTTTTGTTAAATCGGATACAGGTTTTACGACGAGGTGACTTGTTTGTGGTGTGATTTTCTTGACTGAATTTTATTTAGCGTGTTTTACGATGCTCAAGTATCTCATTGAACAAGCGGAACCAATTAGGCACGAAGGTCGGCTTACTTTGGAGATTAATTTCGCGAAGGGTGGGTGTGGCGGCCGAAACTCAAATTAAAATGTATTTTATGACGTCGTTAATTAGTAATTCAATACCCTTCATAAAGTCTTCTATTTTGTAACTAATTTCCTCTCCTACTGGTCAGAAGTCTAATTCCGAAATCATTACTTACACGTTTGTCAATTCGGAAACAATATTGTTTTTATAACTGCACACGAAAACAAATATACATAAAAGACGGCGTACTCTACCACGCTTCTTCAATAGAAACTATGGACCAATTAATATCTTGGAATTTATTCCATCGATTCTTTTAAATTACCCTAGTGAAGAATCTATTTTCTTCGTAGCCCATCAAAAAATTAAGTCACCGATATACTCCTTATATTCCTATAGCCAGAATGTCAATCTATATGTAAATGAGGTCTACATTGCTCAGTATTGATTGTATCACGCTTACGTTTTCGTAAAATAGTGTGGTATTATTTCATTCACTTTACTCGTTTTGTTTATTACACGCATTGCTGTGTGTAAATAAATACACATGAAATGCCATAGAAGATTGAGGTGCGTGTTGTCGAGTGCTACTCCTAGAAACACAAGGGTGTGTTGGGACTTGAGTCCTTGAAACGAATATTGGGGGATCCTTCGGATTGGTATTGCCCTGTCGTGCGTGCCTATCGTTGAGAAAGATACCCGCGCCCCGAATTTTTGTCCTGTATCCTTTATATTGTACTGGCCGTAAAGAAATGGGATTATTAGATCAACGTCGCGTCAAGTCAAGACTCCCATGCTTATCTCGGAGCGAGATTGCGTTCTCTATTGCATTATTTTTGGTGTTTAACGTACTCGTACCTGCTTAGTACGTTCTTGTTGTTTTTTACTTTGTTTTTGTTTTGTTTTCTTCCCCTTTTTTGCTACATGCTGTTTTTTGATATAAATTGTGTAAAGATTGTGCGTTTGTATTGTGATTCACTTCAAAGAAGAAAAAGAAACGCTTACTGGCTTATAATATTCTCCAATTTGACTACAAATAATAATTAATAATAATATAGAAATACAAACTTCCTATTACAAAATACTTAATAATAGTAGAAATGGAATCTAGAGATGTACGAACTCAAAAGACTACTAAGAACTCTACCTACCTATTTTAGAACCACCGGTAATGGCACTGGATGGCATCACTTCCCTTAAGAGTTGCACTTTTTCTATTTTTATCAAAAATAATATGAATTAAAATTGTAGAGCATAATTGGATTTTGTTTGTCCCTAATAGACATACCAATTATGTGGATGTACTACTTATATTGTATTGTGTGAAGTAATGCTTAAATTGATTGTAATGGTTTACATTGCGTGTTACGGCTTTACTGATGATGTCAGTCGTTACAATCATATTATCTGTATCTGTTTGTAATAAGTAAAACGTCGATCCATTCATTTTACGTTTTATATCAACTAATGCTTTATGACTTTGTTCACATACACATATAATATTTAGTTTCAGGCTTGCCTGTGTGCCAAGTTGATTGCCAAAACCCATAAAACTATCGTATTCTTTATGATCATATTGTGCTATTCCATATACGACACAATTTGTGCAAGTGTAGTATAAACTTCCTGTAGCGGTTATAGTCTGGTGGATCTAAGTATTTTTTTTAATAATCAAAATATTACTTCATATTATTTATTTTTATTCATTCAGTTTTCTGAGTACAGTATTGTTGTGTACGTCTTATACTATCATCTAATGTTAAAGAGGGAAAGTTTATGAGTTATTGTTGGAACACTACTGATCTGTACATTTCTAAGTGGACGGTAAACAAAATTGAGTTGTACAATTTGAATAACCTAAGATCAGACTACGAAAAAGTAATATCTATATATTAGATTATTGCCTTGAAAGGGGTTACAGTACAGTTAATGTACTTTTAATTTACACCATTTTTTATCCCACAAACCTATGGTCAAAAATGTCGAAGCATCTGTTAATGTTAACTACTAAAATTAAAAATAGATATGTGTTTTGGGATCTTTCTTTTAGTGTTGATGCCATTTTGTTTTTGTAGTTAGAGCATTATGAAGCTTCCATAGATAAAATTATTTTATTTTGTACTGTACCTTTGTTCCATTTGTTATTAGAATTGTGTAAATCATTATTGCTTAATTAGTGTAATTGGCTCGTTAGCCGTTCTAATTAATTAATTTGAATAAAAATAAAATAAATAATTTTTTTTCATAAAAAAGCTAAATAATCCAGTTGACCCAGCGGATTTTAATTCTGATGAGATCTATTTTGACAGAGGCTTTGATAGTATTGTTTCGTACAGTTTATTACTAACACCGACTAACAGGACTTACAGTCACACAGTCCTTTCTCCCCTAGTCCTTATACTGACCAACTAACATTCCTATTAACATCTCATACTAACTAGGCTAGCATCTCCAGTTCCATTTACGGTCCTAATCGAGATTTGTCACAGATGTCATGGTCGGCAGCGGATGGGGGAGCTGCATGCTCGTTTGCTATCTTATAGCGATAAAAAATAAAAAAAAGACTTGCGAAATTTAGCGTGATGAGAATTACAACCCTGGAAAAGGTCAAATTCAAATTCAAATTGAAATGATTTTATTTCATCATAATTACATACATATACTTGAGAAACGTCACAACAGGAAAAAAGACAATACATTCATTGATAACATGCTATTCGTCACTGATCTAGAAATCAAATGATCTCTTAAGGGGATATAACAGGCGATGAAAGCTTAGTTGGAAATATCAATTAACGCGAGCGGAACTGCGGGTAAGATCTAGACACGAAGTTTTGAGAAAATGGCAGCGAGATCATCTAAACGTAACACTGATCCATTGAAACCACAGCCGAGGTTAGCCGTTGCGTAAGTAGAGCAGCGCGAGGAAAGTAAGAGTAAATAAAGGTAAATGCCGCAGCGGTCGCCGGGGACAGCGAAAGTGGTAACACGTGCTCGACTAGCCAATGACCTCATGCTAGGAAGTATAGCAAACGTGGCTCTAACTAATTTGGTTGCATCTGGTAATAATTTGGAATGTTATCTATTCGGGTATTATATGGAATGTTATCTACCTTAAGCGCTTCACACTTCAATCCCACTTACGTTGGATAATCCTCAGCGTGCAAACACAGCGTGTTGGTGAACAGTTCACATTTTGTTTGCTCTCCTGAGGTCATCGGCAGCTTCCTGACGGGCACTGGGCGGCGGCGGCTGATCGGATTGGGGAGGTTGACTGGTTCTGCGGTGGTGCGGCGTGGGGAGAGCGCCGGCTTCGGAGGGTAGGTACCTCGGCGAAAGAGGTTGCCTGGAAATGTATCATCATTATCAGCCTATCAACCTACTTGTCAGACTTACAGGAATTACTTGGAGCATTTAGAGGCGTATCCGGGGTAACTCCGGATGAGTAGGTCGAAATTTTAAACCGTCGTCTTTCAAGAAAATTAAAATTAAAATTCATCTTTATCTTTACAAAGCCTTCTAATGCTTTTTCATCATCATCATCGACACCACACTAGCCCACTACATAACATGGATCTCCTCTCGGAATGTCTTTCCTTCAATTCATCTTTTATGCCTAATCTGAAGTGCTATTTTTCTTTGTCGAGTCTAAGCGCTCTTAAGCAGCATTTATTATGCTACTAAAAGTTTATTTACCTTTTCTATCCATATATCTGTTGAGAGACCGTAGCTTCTCCGCCACTGGCAAGTCTTGAAGCAACGTCTGGTTGGTGGCGTCGGCCATCAGGTCCAGGGTGTTATTGTCTGCAACCCTGGTGGTGCTCTCGAACCGGATCCGCTTCGATGATGGAGGCTCCATGGTCGTCGTTGTATACCTTGTAAGGTTCCTCTGAAATAGTTTTGTGTCCAAATTTAATGTAATGCGGGTTGGTAGGCACATTTATTCGAATAAGGTTTTTTTTAATTTATGAGCGTGGCTTGAGCTTGCTCAGCTCCAGGCACTTTGACCATATCGGGCACTGATCGTTGGTGTCCGCAGCCTGTTAGAGTTCGCCATCCAATCCTTTAGCCTCGAGGAAGGCAAGGACTTTACGGACGGCGATGGATTTGATTTCATTTGGATGCACTTTGTGATAACGTCATTAGTAAGGGTTACTAAAGGTTCCCGTGTTGAGACAGCGTAAAGGTATGCTTTTCACTATCCATTGGATTCCTCATCCGTCCGATGAAAGAACCCCAAGTCATTCCAAGGAAGGTTAGTAACTTGATGGTTGGTTTTAAAATGTTTTCCAAAGATTTTCTAAACCATTAAATATGTTATGAAATGTTATTCTACAGATGACAATTCACTGTCTTCTCGTTGCTAATACCAACATTAAATAGTAATAATCATTTCTCACAGTATGTCGTCGAACACTATCTATAAAATTTACAAGTAAATGCCGCTGTCTTCAAAGCATATTTTCACTTCCATCTCGCTATTGTTTTGCGGTAGACACTCAACGCTTTATTAGCGGTTGACAGTTCCATAGCCGACGAGTCAATTTACAATGTTGAAAGCTGCTGAGTCTAAACCTTGGGTATTGGATATTGATTATTTTAATAATAAACTTTAGTTGCAAATAGTTTAGCGGAAGAAATGATTAAATTCAATTACCACTCTTTAAGTTTTTAGAGCTCAATGATTAGTAAATAACTTAAAAACCGTTGCAGATGGATTGTGTTGATAATTGTACAAAAACAAGGGATTAAAATTTAATTTAATGATTATTGGGTAATAGGGTGAAAATTTGAGATCGGACAGACCTTGGCGAGGTTGTTGAATAAAATAACAGGGCTTTTGCATGTCTGGAGACATGAATGATTGTTCCTACTTCAGAATATTTTCTAATATTATAAAAAGGTAAAGTTCGTAAGTCTGTATGTAGGAGGTAGTTTTCAACACTATCAATCCGATTTCAAAAATCATTTCACCAATGGTTAGAATGAATCTTCAGGACCTTCATAGGCATATTTTATCTAGGTTAAATCAAAGGGCTTTTCGTGGAGACCTAGAGACCCGAGGTAAGTCCACCTGTCTTACTTATCCTTAGCGAGTGATAGCAATCTATTAATCAAATTCTAAGGCCTCTGATTTACGCAAAATCTGAAGTTCAAATCACACCAGTAAGAGATATATGAATACTTTCAATATAAACGTTGAAGAGCTTAATAAGATCCTGTAAAAAAATCCGCGACGACAGACTCGTAATACATCTGTTCATTCACAAATTAATTAGATATGACTAAAAAGATATTGTGTAATTTAAATTACTCATTATTTGTCGGGAATAACAAGAAGACGCGGACGAAGTTGTGGGCAACAGCTAGTATGCTATAAAAGCAGTATCAAAGGTTATGTCTCTTCTCAATTATTTAAGAGCATCGATATTGTAATAGGGAAAAGAACCATTGCGATTCAACTTTCTATTTCTACATCTAGAACTTTAAGCACAATTGGTCTTAATTCAAATTCAAATTGTTTTATTTCATCATAAGGTAATTAAATACACTTGAGAAACGTCACAACAGGAAAAAAAACAATACATTCATAGATAACATGCAATTCGTCACTGATCTAGAAATCACTGACCAATTCCCTGTTAACACCTAATTA
>DWLO01002982.1:0-11620 GCA_018245335.1 Dalla quadristriga | reverse complement strand
TTTCAATGAAACTTTGGTGAGTTGTTATGCGCAACTGGTGAGCATTTCCGACTTTATAAAATAATTACCTACCTAAAAAAGGGCAGGATGAAGTCTGCCGGGCCAGCTAGTTTTTATATTAATACATTTGCAA
The DNA here is from genome assembly GCA_018245335.1 of Dalla quadristriga. NCBI lineage: Eukaryota > Metazoa > Arthropoda > Insecta > Lepidoptera > Hesperiidae > Dalla > Dalla quadristriga. The sequence continues at coordinate 11,487 of DWLO01002982.1, read as the reverse complement.
TTAAATTTAAATTTTGCAAGTAAGGAATTTGTATTTCTATAATATACAAAATATATATTTCTGGGCTTCTTGTGAATAAATATGTATCATTTTACTTTTATTTTAGAGCTATAAACAACATAAATCAGAATCAGACCCAGAGAGAGTAAAAGAGATTATCAATAAAAGCATTGAGGACACCAAGTGGATTATTCAAAAGGTATGTAAATATAAAACTTTGTAAATTAGGCATGAATATAATATAATCAGTACTTATACCTGATTTGTCCACAAGTTATGTTACTAATGAGAATGCATTAAGATTATTTAATCTTAATAAAACTTATAATATTTACTTATAACTAATGATGTCTCGGCAATAATTAAACCAATGATCTTTTGTGAGTTGTTATGCGAGCGAGCAATTCTGAGTTGGTAAAAAAAAGTTACCTACCAAGGAAAAGGCAGGAGGACGATGCCGGGCCAGCTAGTGAAGTTATAAAAGGCCAAGAGAGATTTTTTTTTGTTTTACTTTTTAGCGAACCTTAAAATTTTTAATTTAATTTTTATGCTTGTTGTAGTGCTTTTCAATAGTGGATTTTTTCTCATTAATAAAGAGGATATTTCTGTGCCTTACAACCGCGTATCGGATCAGCAAATGTTTTGATCGTTATCTCGGATTTCAAAGGAGTGATTTAGGGCATATCTTGTATATCGACGATAAGCACTCATGAAACCAAATTTATGTTTCTCAAACAACTGTAAACATTTAAAACCCTTTTATAACTGGGAACATTGACTCAGAAATAACTTATACCAAAAACTCGGAAGTACATAGTAGTAATCTGACCAATTATGGGCTACTTAACTTTGTCAATCAATTTATGATTTACTTATTTTAGGGTCATAAAATTAGATATGAATATTCTGTTTTGAATATATGTTAGACTTGAGCTAATGATAATTTACTTTGTTTCAGTATACTCAAAAATAATGGATGATGTCGGAAACTTAGAAGGAATATTTAAGATTAATATAAACAGCAGTCCTATATTATATCAATATTATAGTTGATATAAGTATGTTTGGTGATAAAATTGAAGATTACGAATTACTTGAACATTTAGGTAAAGGTGGATTTGCACATGTATATAGAGCAAGATGTCGAAAAACAGGATTATATGTTGCTATCAAAATGATAGACAAAGCCCTAATGGCAAGTGCTGGCATGATAGGACGAGTAAGACAAGAGGTCACCATACATTCTCGCTTAAAACACCCTGTCATTTTAGAACTATTTACGTTCTTTGAAGATGCGCACTATGTTTATTTGATACTTGAATTAGCACATAACGGAGAATTAGCGAAGCACTTTAAGTTAGGAACTCATGGTCTTTCAGAAAAGGCTGCTGCTGATATATTGAGACAAGTAGTAAGTGGAGTATTATATCTTCACACTCATAATATTATACATAGAGACTTATCTTTAAATAATTTACTATTGACTAAAGATCTTAATGTAAAAATAGCTGATTTTGGATTAGCGACACAGTTGAATGGGCCCGATGAAAAGCACGTCACTATGTGTGGCACGCCTAATTATATATCACCTGAAGTTGCATCACGGGAGTTGCATGGTTTACCAGCAGATGTTTGGGGATTGGGTTGTATGTTGTACACTTTATTAGTTGGTAGTCCTCCTTTTCATACTCAGCATGTCAAAACTACTCTCAATAAAGTAATCAATGCTGATTATAAAATACCATCTGATCTATCAATCCAAGCCCAAGACTTGTTACAAAAACTTTTATGCAAGGATCCAACAAAACGAATAAGCCTCAAAGGAATTATGGAACATCCTTTTTTATACACCGTTTTTAATACTAGGCAAGACCTATCAAGGGACTCTGGATTTCTCACTACATTACACAGTACACAACATAGCAACAGAATAAGAACGCAAAGTAAAATTTCTTACGACGGAGACAACAATGCAGTTAATTTCACACCACCAGCGCATTATGATTCAAACTCTATCAAGGTGTTTTCGGAAATACCTCAGAGTAGTTTCACATCAGTAAATAGTAACAGACATAATTATAAATTCAACCACAATGAAATGGGTACTGCTGGCGCTGAGGTACTGAATTTAAAATACCAAATTAGGGGAAATTCCCCATTTTACATCCCAAAAACTTCTAGTACTCTTAACAGTGACATTAGCCTTATAGACAATATTAAAAGATTGGATTTAAAACGAGAATCTAGAAATTCCAATAGTGTAGATGGATCTGAAGAAAATAAAGAAAACATTCCAAAATCATGTGTTGTGAATTCTAATGTATTAAGTGTCCCACCTTTATGTGCTGAAAGATTACCCACTATATCTCATAGAACAAGAAATGCTATATTAAAAATAGAATCTTCTGGAGTCGTTGTAGAATTTATGAAGAAAAAGGGCAAGGATAGAGAAGAAAAAGTTGTAGAGATATGCAAAATATCCAAAGATGGAATGAAGATCGTTATATACTCGGTTGATAAGGGGAAAGAACAAAATCCAGGTCTCGACGAAGTATTTTCATACCATAATTTGCCCCAAAAACATTGGAAGAAATATTTGTATGCTGCGCGTTTTGTAGATCTGGTTAAAGCCAAAACTCCAAAAATCACTCTATACTCGTCCTTGGCAAAATGTCAAGTCATGGAAAATGGAACAGATATTGAAATGTTTTTCTATAGTGGAGAAAAAGTAACTTTTACATCAACTGATGGTTTGAGGATAATAGACAAGGCATTGAAAACACATCACAATCTTGCTACAGTTCCGGAGTTAAAATATTTAACTGATCACTTTGAAGAGTGTTCAAATCGTATGAAAAGGATACAAAACGCACTTTCATGTATATCGGATGAGTGTTTTCCTTTAATAATTGGCAAGAGGCCCATGCAATCAATAAACAATGTAGATTCACCTTCTCTTCAAAGATCTGCAGATAAAAATTACAATACTCCGTTAGTTAATTTGGGTTCTTTTCAACGTCCGACAGCTAGTTCTAGTCAAACACCCACTGACGATTTCTGAGTATGTTGTCATGATACTATCCAATATTTTAAGTTATTCTTTAAATAGATCTTTTTATATAATAACTATATTTTAATCTAGTTGCACAACTGCAGTTGATGTATTTCAAACGATTTAAGGTATATTGTTTATGATGGACAATAAAATTATTATTTAAATAATAAATAAATTGCTATAAGTATTGTGTTTTTAAATTAGCATAGTGGCATCACACATCTTGTGCATTTGCAAGTGTCAAGTTAGAGATATGATTAATGAAACGAAATGAAATTAATTGAATATTGGAGGAGTGCTGGAAGTTCCTAAAAAAGGACGGTCGCGCTTCCCCCGCCCGGCCTACATCTAACAATCCTCAACTAATACAGCGCAATCAGACCAGCGCACTGCTGTAGCCCTTCCCTCCAACACTGCACACATATCCACTTCTCCCTTGGCAAGCAACCCGAAAGCATAACTAACCTATTCACTATAAAAAGAAAAACTACAACAATACACGAATCCAACCACACTAAAACAACTAAAAACTATCAAAAGTAAGCCAAACAAAACAAACACCATCGCCCCCTTCTAAGGGGTACCAGTACCAGGGTTACCAGACAAATCGAGCAATCGATCGATGGTAGAATGGATTAGTCGACGTCGATCGATACTCTCTACCAGACCAATCGATCGACGTTCGAATGGACTGTTCGCTCGTACTGGCCAACAACAACGCGTCCTCTTGTGAATATATTTCGAAAGCAACTGATGGAATATAGCCAGAGGATCAAGGTCGACTTATGCCATCGACCGGCAATCGATCGATTGGTTAGTCGAACAGTATCCGGCGATCAAGAAATAGAATCCTAGAGCATCGCCTTTAACGGATAGTGAGCCATTTGAGTTGAGCGCGAAATTTGGAGATAGATTCCGTAGACCGAAAACATACCGAATACAATTATTGAGTAGGCGCTCTAATTTGTCAAGAAGCTCTTCATTCAAGTCTGGGAAGCAAACATCGCGTAGTCAATAATTACACTTTTACATTAGGAAGACATATTATCATTTCTAAACACAAAAATAATTTAACCTTTTCTCAATTCTTTTTTTTATTTTGTGTACGTAGTATGAGAATTTCATTATAATGTTTAACACATTAATATTTATAAAATGACTGGAAGTATTTATCGTGAAGAATGACCAGATGTATCACCCACACACATCCCAATTCCCAATGGTCCTACTCTACGGAACATTCTGTATATATTTATTCTGTGCAGACGACTTACTTACCGACAGATAAAAAACTATTTGTGAAATCACTTTATTTATTTATATCAGGTTTTAATAAAATGATTGGCATACAAATTGACAGCTTATTAACTTCTGACCTGCCTCACTGAATAGAGACCGAAACTACGACCGCGAACATATTCAAATTCAATAAAATGAAAATGTGACAATACATGTCGGGCCATGTATCTGATGCTCCTGATTTCAATTATCTCTTTTATCGGGTCGGGTTGGTAGGTGTGTGTTCAGTCTAAAGGACCATTTTTGATCATTTCCTTTACGGTTCCATCGATAGGTATTAAATCTATACTTCCAATATAAGTAAACTATGAATCAAGGGATACAGGGCTATAATCGGACCGAATTTTATAACGTTGTGCGCATTCCATTCTGATTATAATAATAATAAAATATGTACTTCCCCTTGGTTAGATAAGACAACAGACTAAAAAATCCATCCAATGGTATATTAGTAGATAATATTTTAAAATGGCAGTAACTTAAATACCGTATTGTGGCAACTCTAGTTTGACTCCATCTTTTTGTCACGATGCCTCCTAAGAAGCAACCCGAGAAATCCGGTATGTTTATTAAATTTTCATAATAATCGTTATGTTAGGAGTGTTAGAATCATAATATAAATTATAATTTCAGATCCTAAATTTATGTTTTTTTTTTAATTTTGTATATTGTTGAATCTCTTCTGGTCTGGTGAATTAAAGTTCGCCACGCGGTGATTATTGTTGGCATGTCTGGAAACGATGTAAACGGAATAGCTTTATGCTACTCGTATTTTTGTATTTTCAAAACAGATAACTTGTAACAAATTTAGCTATTTCATTTAATAGTAACTATTTTGAAACTAGGTGATCAGTCATAAAATTATAGGTTAACCTTTTGTTTAATATTATTTTTATTCGTAACTCATGTTTTAGTATCAATATTTAACTCTGTAAAAAATATAACTGAATTAATAGGTAATTAGAGTTAGCCGAGTAAGAGGAGTAAAGTTTATTTAAGTTTTCCAATCTTTTTAAGTAGCACCTTATATTATATAGGTTGGATTTTCAAGACGGGGCAGTAAGGGCAGGTACCTTGACCATTGTAGCTCCGGGAAGACGCGTTGAGGAGACCATCCTTAACTTTTAGAAATATTTTGTTCGCCATCTGTGAATTTGTGAATTTTGCAAGAAAATGGCACACATGGCATGACACCACATAAACTTTGTTTTGATGCCAATTGATCCTATTTCTAATAGAGGTTTAAAGACTCTTTTGGACCAATTGAGGTTAGAGAAGACAAGAAAAGCTTTTCCCATACATTATGTAGAAAATGTGATTTGCAGCAGTTCCCTTGCCGTTACTGCCCTTATTGCCTCGTATCGAAAATCCACCCTGTCTTTATTTTAGATAGATCCAGTGCATCAGTTTGTGATAAGGACAGACTGGGATAAATCCATTATTTATTTAATTATTTTCACTTGGACTGTACCTGATGTTGTGGACATTAGATTAATCCCTTATTTATTTAAATTATCAGTTTTTATTTTATGTTCTACTGTTAATTGTTGTTTAAGGGGCTAAGCCGGCTGAGAAGAAGCCGGCGACAGCGAAAACTCCCGCTGCAGCACCTAAGACTTCAGCTTCCTCCACCAGCTCGGCCAAACCAGCTTCGGCCAAGACCCCTGCTCCGGCACCTAAAGCCGCAGCTCCCAAGTCTGCACCAGCTGCTAAGCCTGCGCCTGCTAAGCCAGCATCATCTGCATCGGCTAAACCGGCTGAAAAGAAACCTGCCAGTGCACCCACTGCCAAACCAGGGTCTGCTAAAGCAGCTGCACTTAAGACCAAGTCTAGTGCCAAGCCTTCTGTGAAGAAAGCAGCAGCAGCTTCTAAGCCTAAACCCAAACCTGCAGCGGCTAAGCTGAAGATTGCACCCAAACCTAAGAAGACTGGCATCAAGGGACAAAAGAAACAGGCTGCAAAACCTGTTGCTAAAGCACTTAAAGCTCAAAGAAAGGTAAGTGTGTTGAATATCAATTTAGTCATATTCATTTTAGAGACATGCGTTTTTACTTTTTGACTACTGTACAATAGCATTAACAGACTTCACACACCTATGAATACATTATTGAGGAATCTCAGGCATGTTTCTAAACTTCACAATCATTTTAATAATCAAGCCTTAGAATAGTAGAAAGTAAAGTAAAGTGAATGTTGTCTTTACTCTTACACCAAAGGTTGATTTCAGATCGACAGCAATGATGAAAACCTCCAGGTGTCTTTGATTACAAGCTAAATCACACTAAGCAAATGGATAAAGTTACTAATGGCAGAAAGTATGCAATATTTTCATTACATAATATAATAATTGTCTGATTTTCAGGTTGTCAAGGGTGAACATGGCAAGCGTATCCGGAAAATCCGCACTTCTGTGCATTTCCGCAGACCCAAGACTTTTGAACCCCCAAGGCAACCTAAATACCCTAGGCAATCGCTGCCTAAAAGAAATCGGTAAGTAGATTATAACTATAAATATTGCAGAATTTACGATGTCTCCATGGTGCATTCCTTAGTGATCCTAACTGACGAGCTGTGGGTCCTGGGTTCGATCCCTGGCAGGGCAGACATTTAATTGGCAGATAAATGTTTGTACTTGTGTCTTTGGATGTTAAAATTGTATTTTCAGTGTTTCTCTGCCATCAGCAACAGAGAATCCTAGTGCGGGGATGTATTTAAGCCTTTATTATTATTATTTATGTGCAAATAAGCAGCATATAGAGATCTGATAGTGGCAAAACTTCATGAGCACCTTTGTGTTGAGCAATCAGCTTCTGATGATACTGTTGAATGAGTGTTTGTCAAACAATGTCAAAGTTCTTGATTGGGCTTAGAAATTTCCAACACTTTCCTTGCCTAATAAATTCTACAATGCTGGAGCAGCATAGTGAATTGTGCACCAGACATCGTTTATTTGTGAGAGTTATGATTTGTTTGCTCATAAAACTGTGTTAGAACTAAGAATTTTATTGTGAAATAATTGTAAATATATATTCGGAAATCCTTGACCTCTGAAGAAGGACTGGAATCCTCATCAGAAAAAATTCAAAAAAGAAACTATTTGATAACAAGGACAGCAGTAGTAAGGAAGTTTTCAATGTTACTGATCTTCTGCTTTAAGATTTTAGATAATGTTTGATTTTTCAGTATGGATGCCTATAACATCATAAAGTATCCGTTAACTTCTGAAGCAGCCATGAAGAAGATTGAGGACAACAACACCTTGGTATTCATTGTCCACACCAGCTCCAACAAGCACCATATTAAGGCTGCTGTTAAGAAGCTTTATGATATCAATGTTGCTAAAGTCAACACTCTCATCAGGTACGTAATTATAATTTAACAGTTATACTACCAATAAGTTACAAAAAATTTACATTGTTAAGACCTAATGTATTGTCAGCTGCCAAATGTAAGCAGGCTCACTCATTCATACCATGTCATAATATGTATGGATAAAAAATGTATAAAATTTAGGACATTCAACACTGCATTTGTATATTGAACAACTGACTATTGGTGCTGTACACAACAACACTACTTAAGGGGACGCTATGCCAGTACTTTTCCATACAAATGTAATCAACAATAAACAAAATGTTTTGTTGTTCTACGTCCAAAACTAAGCATGATATTTATTTGTCTCATCACAGAAAAAAGATATTGTGTAATCCAAAGATCTATTTTTCATCACTAATTTTAATGCAACTTTGGGCCTAAATAAATAATATAAGGAGTATGAAAACTCCTCAAAAGTTCAAGTAACTTACATTTAACAAAGATACATTAAGTAGTATTTTAAAATAAAAGGACTATTCTAAATTTTTCTTGCGCTTGTTTTCGCTAAAGTAAGTCTTGCATCATCGTCGTATATTCTCGTCCTACGCGGGGATCGGTGACGCGGCTCCGCCCAATTTTTTTGAAAACACTTAATCACGTCGTTAGGTGAAATATCAAGTATTATAACCGCGATTATCAACGAGTTTGGCTGTTGGGAAAGCGTACTCTTACATAAACATTAGAATCTGCAGGAAAGTTCAGCGGCTTAGGCACGCAATAGCGTTGTTCATTAATGTGCCTTCCAGGGGCAATTTGGTGTTTCATTTAGAATAAATAGATAAAATGTATTAATTGGGAGACATTTGTCCAGAATTATGAATGTAATTACTTTAAATGATGATATTTTGTGGGAATCTCATTGATTCAGAATGATATCAAAATATACACACCCCTGATATATATAAATAAAACATTTAACGGTTATGTTTGGTTGCTTGTGATATAAATAGAAATTGTATTATTTCAGACCCGATGGTAAGAAGAAGGCGTATGTAAGGCTCGCGAGGGACTACGATGCGTTAGATGTTGCCAATAAAATCGGCATCATATAGATGTGTATATTTTCTAAGAATACAATATTAAAAACTATACATTGTTTCATTTAAAAGTAAACCATACGTATAAAGACGCGTCCCCACTTCGTCGTTTTTTATTGTTTGTATATTTTATGTATGTACCTATGTTAAGAATAGCTAACGTGTATGTAGTCCCAACTACCGCCCATAGACATCTGTGACAAACCTCGAATAGGACTGCAATGTACTGTTAGTTAGTCATATCAGTATTAGGTGTTACTGGGAGTTTTAGTTATTTTGAATTTGTTAGTAATAAGATGAGTTGGGACTGTTGATAAATATTAGTAATCCTAGATGGTAATCGTTAGTACCTATAATGTCCTATTTAAAGCTGGTCACTGATGCGTTCCTCTCCTAGAGGACTGAGCTGATCGACTCTTATGTAAATGCAACTGGCATCCACACTTTTCCGACAGGAACACAATTCGACCTATGCATAGAATAAAGGTATATGTGATTACGAAACCAAAACACTTGTATTGTATTTCTGTCTCTAGATAGACCATATGTACCATTATTCGGCTGCTATATTCGTAATTACATAACTTTTTAAATTTTGGTTTTACTAGTATAAACTAGTGGTATATCTAGAGACAAATACAATGAAAGTGTTTTGGTTTCATAATCACCTGTACCTTTATTCTATGCATAGGTCGAATTGTTAATAAACAATTACTCCATGTCAAAAAGGGGTGTGGCGGGGTGGAACTGTATACAGGTATTACCGCCTAGCGCGTTCTTCGCTGAATGATTTCAATTCGTCGTAGCGCCGCGATTTACAGCCACCCACCTTGGCTAAGGAAATTGGTATTCTAGGAATCTACGATGTACTGTATCGTACTCTAGTCGCACAGTCCGATCACGTAGTTGTCTTGTCAATCAATCCAGCTGTGATCAGACCGGTAAATTTTTGAAGTCCGTCAAATATTGCTTTAGTGATTGTTCTGAGCGGTGACCCGTTATATATAGACGGAATGGACGGAAAAATGAATGAAAACTAAAATTCTTGAGTGCGGTTATATTAGACGGGACTGATCAGTGATCACACACCTTCGTTTTGCCGACGGTATAGTGATCATGGCGGAATCCCTACACGACCATTGTACCATGCTAGAACCGAGCCGTAGACTCCGCGTGCTATGGAGAGAGCCATGCTCGGTATTTCTCTACGCGACCGAATTCGCGATGATGAAATCCGTAGACGAACAAAAGTTATCGACATAGCTCGAAGAGCTGAAATGGCAATGAGCAGGCCACGTCTTTCGAAGGACCGTTAACCGATGGGGAAGAAAGGTCCTCGAATGGAGACCACGACTCGGAAAAAGGAGCACAGGCCGCCCTTCTACAAGACGACCTGAAGAAAACAGCGGATATCCGCTGGATTCAGAGGGCACAAGACCGGTCGTGGCGTCGATTAGGGGAGGCCTATGTCCAGCAGTAGTCCTCTAAAGGCTGATGGATGGACAGGTCAATGATAGGTTTTGTACAACTAACAAAGTGATCGGACGATACGACATGAGAGTAAATCATGCCCCAGGGTCACAAGTAAAGGGCTAAACTAGCCGTGAAGAATCTGGTTGTCCTGAACCGGGCGAATCGGTACTTCACAACAAGACAACGCCTATATCGAATTTTACTGTGGGTAACAGCTTGGATGCACGCCATGTCTTTACCCTGCAGAAAAAATGCATTCGTATCAAAGACAATGGAAACGAACTAACTACTGCAAACCGCTTTTTAATAACACTTGCCTCCCGGCCATAATAAATGTATGATGCGTCGATCATCGCTAACATAAAAATTAAGAAGACAAACATATGCGAATTTTATTTATTTATTTTTATTGGATCACCAACATAAGATACAGCGTTTACTATCTACAACACAGTTCCCCTAAGGATTCCATCTTACTGCTCTTACAGTTATAGGTAACCACAACATGCTCTGTGATGCAAGTTTACGATACACTAAAACAACAACAATCAAATGAAATAAAATTAAAATTACATTAAAAATAACACAATTAGAAACCAGTTATTTTAATGAATTAATTATTCATTATATTTTCATAAACTGAACATACCTACCTACCTATGGACACTATTTTTACACACTTTCGTGGACAGCATCTAAATCTTCATCGAGTGCACAGATATAACAAACAAACAGATATGGAAGGGGGCTTGATCGCCGTTTTTGTCTTCAGACGAATAGTGTATAATTGGTGTATCCGTTTTAATAAATTCAATAAATAATAATAAATTAATTTCGAAGTAGATACCTAACTAGAATTATCTAATCTGTGATATTACGTTTCCGTATTTGGTGGCGTCGTCGTTCGGACGCGGCGTACGGCCCGATTGGATTGACCCTCACCTTGAGTAGCTAGCTGACCCGCATTGCGTCACTTCGTCATAAATATTAAATTAGAGGGCGATTTATTTGCTTCGCCATTTTGTATTGTTCATAAAACTGCAAGTCTTCACGACTTTTTACCAGACTGCGTAAGAGGGTTGTGTTTGTATGTGCCTATGTAGGCATGCATGCCTATGCTATGCCGCAGCCTATGCGGTTAAAAAGATACGATCATTAAATTATATCGATACAGCCAGATTAGTGTACTTCAGTTACTTCCATAGCATAATGTCTTATGGCATTTTGCTGTGGGGAAATGCGGCTGAT
>DWLO01002981.1:0-11622 GCA_018245335.1 Dalla quadristriga | reverse complement strand
AAATGATGTTTCAGCGGGAACGCGGCGACGCAGGCCGCAGCCGCGCCGGCCGCTTGTGTCGCAAGCCGTAAGACTCTGTTGCAGTGAAATAGATGAAAATTGCATACAATTAAGACTGCGATCGATACGATGTCCGTCTCCCCGGCGCCGCGCTGCGCTTAGACCCTAAGAGTCCATGAGAATGTTTAATTAAGCTGTAATTTACTGCTAACTGGTATATTGAATGGAGTTCGTTTAGCTCATTCCGGCGAGCGCCCGGGGCGCTTCGTTGGCAGCTCGCTACATAATCTTAGGTTCTCAATTGATTGATGGTGGGTATGCCGCATGCCCGACCGGTCAGAGGAGGAAGTTTTTCACCATGCCACTAATTTCATCCGACTAGAAATGGGTGGTCTCTATACTTCACTAATACGAAACGGCGCGAGATTTGTGCTGTGATAAAACACAGATACAATCTTGATTGATCTGCATACCTTAAGTATTTGTTTTAAACGACACTCGGTTTTGTAATTATATTTCGGTAGAATAATAAAGCGAGAAGTTTAATGTGAGGTGTCGAAACCAAATCTATAATTATTTCAAAGACTCCCATTGACCACGTTTCTATCATAATTAATTAACCGTGCTTGCTCAAGGAGGTCAATATCTATGCAGTAGGTACCTGTAGAGCAGAGTCGAAATACGTGTAACAGAGTTTTAGCTTTGTTTAAACGCCAGCGCCCCACAGTACAATTAATCAATCAGTTTCGCAAAAGACTAGCCTTTGATTCGCTACACTTCGATACCTACCGCGAATGCACAAATTGTACAATACAGGCTCATTTGTCGTTACGAGCGGAACATCTGTGTTGCGAAATGTCTGTGCTATTTCGCAGATAGGGTCGCAGGGGCAAGCAGCGCGCCTCACATCGCGCAGATGCGTCGCTGTTGCAGTACACGGCCGTCGGATGCGGCGGTATCGTATTTCGACACGTCTGTCACCGCCATTGTTTCGCGCACATTTCCACGCAAATTCGATGTTTACTTTCCATTGTTACATTTGCTTATTGAATTTGTTCGTTCGTGGGATGTTTACTCGCCGCATAATGCACCGTTTACAAAGTCGTCGGTTGTCAATACGGCACGGACAAATGTAAACATTTATTGTGGTGTCCGATTCGAATGTATAACAATGAGGGAGAATTCTTAACAGACGTGGACGTATGCCCGTCGACGTATGCGTCGGTGCGTGGCTGCTGCAGTGCGTTCCCATGGGCGCTATCGCCAGCTTGCCATCGTTAACTTACTCGTACTGTGCTTGTACGACATGCTTTCCATATTTATTTGAATAACAACCTAACAACCCGAACGTCATCCATTTGTTTTTTCTTTAATTTTTCTTTTAATCTTCAAATGTTTTAATAGTTATTTGTTCTCCTATTAGCGGAAAAAACTAACAAATCAAAAATCATGAAAATCGATCCAGCCGTTCTTGAATAACTAACATGATTTTGCAAATTTTTTTATACATAATATTTTCTTTGGGGTCCCGTTCTGTGTCGCTGTAAAGGCAAGTAAGGCTAACAGCAACTGTGCATTCGAAAAAAAAGGAAACAAAAAAAATACCCTTTGGGGGATTTTATGTTAAATGTTCAGCATGTCTTATGTTTTCTGTTGGTTACACTTGAGTGTTCACCGATATTTTTCACCAAACAACTGCAAAACCTACATTACTGCCTTATCCATTGACTCCACTTTCCACACAATTCTCTAACCGACTCATTACGATCTCGGCCGCTGTTTAACTATCGCATTTAGTTAAGCGTATCAAATTGAGTCCCAGAAGGCCATTCAGAGCAGTAATCTCGACTAATTGTGGGCAACTAGCTGGGGCGTGAAGCCGTGGCGCAACTGGGTATTCGCGTGCCTCACAGCCGCGAACAATCGAATGTTCCTCTCGTACCCGCGTAGATCATGGTGCATGTATTAGCATACCCGTCGGACGCCGTGCCCACGCGCACCGCGCCCAATCCATCATATTCGCTGCTGTGTGCGTAAACGGACCCATTTTAGCCGGGCCAACACAAATCTGCGACATGCGAACCCCCCAACGCACGAATCCCGACCTTCCACCCTCGCGCCGTGGACGCCAAATCGAAACGAGCGACGCTGGACCGCCACCTAATGCGTCCGCCCCGTCGCTGAAGTAAGCCGCTTTATGTTCGTAAAACAGGAAAGCTAATGTTGACCGTGTACCGCGCCGGCTATATCTTTGGAGCCGACATCGAGTTCTTTGGAGGAACTCGTGAACAGTGTGTCGGGGAAGACTAAAATTGAGTCAAACCGCAGTGGAATGCTCGGATAAATCGTAGCACACGGGGCGTTTCGCAGGAGGTGGGCTGCGCTCACACTTCCGCCGCTAGACACGTTGATTAATAACAGTGTTTGCCGCAACGAGACTAAGAGCCGTTTATCTTTGTTAGATCTTGCTTCATTCAGAACCGCAAACGTTTGGGTAAACATGTTTGACACACCGAAAATGAAAATCACAGCTAAATTTCGTCTCAGAGCCGATCATTGGTGACACACTACTGCAGGATGTAGTGTATGACTACGACGATTTATTTTACGCGCCAGTAAACAAACAGGAACAATGCTTTGAAAAACTGCGCTGTTGAATTCTGCTTAGTGTGGTCGCGTTTTCCCATACACTGTATGAACTACTGCGACGTGAGTCTCTGCCAATCACGCGAATTATGCAGCGTGCACCGTGGTCGGTGCTTGGATGGATGACCGCTTATACGCTGAGCACTTCCGTACTTCGGAGGCCGTGTAAAAACGTGCGTATTGGCGGGTTTTTTTAATTTTTTATTTCAATACTTATGGCACACAAAACAGAATAATATCAAGACACATTGCGGAAGGGGTGTTTGCGTTTTCCCAAAAATCTACTTCACTAAGCGTGTGATATGGTTAGTGTCTACAATCACTGAAAATTTCATCACAATCTGTTCAGCGGTATTGAAGACTATTCGCGACAAAAACACGCAGAAAAAAAATTATAATAACGTTGTAATTTATATAACATATTCCATTTAATTATATACCTGCATTATAATATTACGGACAGACACTCGCAATTTTATTTATTGATACGTAGATGATAGATAAGATAATTTGATAAGATAAGATTCTTTGATATATCCAAAGATCCATAATTATAAGGATGCGTGCCAGCAGAATTAGTGGTATTTGAAGAAAGTGATTGATAGATACATAGAAACTTTATTTGCGCGTGAAATACTACAAGCACATAGGCTATAAATATAAGAGGAATATTCCATTTTCATCCTGTGCTATATTGTTTGTTTATTTCCTACTTGAAGTGTGTATATAAATTGTTAGATAAATAGATAAGAGGAATAATATACAAAATCCTTCCGTCTGAGGTTTTCCCAGTGGACTATGACATGGGGTTCTAAAGAGCTCAAAGGAGGCGCAAAAAGAGCTCTCCTTCAGGACCGGCGACGCATTCGCGACTCCTCTGGTGTTGCTAGTGTCCATAGGCGATGGTGACCACTTACCATCAGGCGGCCCGTCTGCTTGTTCGTTAGGTTAAAACCTATAAAAAAAATGACATTATTGGGGTTATCTCCATTGCAGTATTACGCAGCAAATGGGTCTGTACTCAGCATAATGATGCTGGCTCAGTGCTGATTTCCAGTGCAGCCCGTTAGTTGCGTAGTTCGGCCAAGCGAGAGCAACTGCCAACCCTATCGCCTTTTTGATATTATTGAGGACAAAGGTATAATGTGTACTACGTAGCTTAGCAAACCAGTCAAGTCGTCATAAAAGGCAATAAATAGTGGCTCAGCGTCGTCATACCGCTTTAAATTAGACGCATGGCGTTAACCCAGAAAGTATGAACATGGAATAAATTCTGCAGCCCCAATCATTACAATTCCTTAATCGTACGGAAATGTTCTCTTATCGTATATCGGTGCATCTGCTATACATTAAACATCAGATCAAATTGTCATGTCACACTGCCACTGCTAGTTACTCCCGCGGACTGACGATAGCTAGCGACGTTAACTCGTTATGATGCGATTTTAAATTCAATATTCCGTGTTTATAGCTATACAACTGTTCGCGTCTCCGTCGTTATCGCTTCAAGTCCACATAAAAATGAAATTTTTCCACCTAATTATCTGATAGTACGAGTTATTTATACCGATACTATACTTTCCTAATTAAGGCGTTCCGTTATCGACTCAGTAGGTGGATGCATGTAGGTATTTCGGTCCAGTGGCATGAGGGAGCGCGTTCCTCTTCGGTATTCAAATGCATTTTTAATTGGACGCCTGCGCCGTGATAAGTTAAGGGACAACGTCGCGTTATAAAAGTAATTTGTTACAAATAAATAACAACGTAAGTGTCCGACACATCCAACATTATTATGATTTTTTGCGTTTAATAAAATTTTTGTTCAGTTAATATTTTGCTCACAGTTGGTGACCAAAAATACGGAAATTATTATACATAAGTAATGTTATTGTCATTTAGTATGCTAATACTGGTGGTACATATCCAACATAAATATGACTTTTTTCAGTTAATATTTTATAATTTATAATTTATAATTTATATGTAATTTGTTCAGTTAATATTTTGCTCACAGTTGGAGACCAAATACAAAAATGTCCAGTTGGTAGAATCTGTATACGGTTCGCCCGGGCCGGTGCCACCGTCACACCCATTTCTGCCGTGAAATGATTGTTTCTCAACAATTTCGTTTTGATTGCAAAGGTGTGGATGCCGGCTACACTTTGTAAGAGGCGAGCACCTTAGTCCTCAAGGGTAGCAACGCACCTGTGTCCAGCTTCGAACAGAACCGTTACTAACCACTACTAACTGGACTTTCACTAACACCGACTAACAGGACTTACAGTCACTAACAGTTCTTTCTCCTATAGTCAGAACGAACCCTTTATGCTAACGAACACTGACCAACTAACATTCCTATGAAAATCTCATACTAACTGGTCTAACATCCCCGGTTTATTTTACGGTCCTATTCGAGGTTTGTTTGGCGTCAGCGGATGGGTGGAGCTACGTGCTCGTTTGTTATATCCACTTTAAAAAAGTCAAACATTTTACTTACTGTTGCTTCGACTACATATTCCGAGCTGTCTTACAAGCAATCTTTCCATAGTAATTGTCGTTAGCTATTAGTATATTGTTAGTGCCTACTAGATAACTATATTGGCATTGAGCACAAGCGAACAATACGGTTTCGGGTTACGACAGATGTTTTACGCCGTAAATAAACACATAAGAACGCGACACCTAGTTAGAGCCGAACAATTTGAACAATGCGATAATTTACATCGAGCAAGTGAGTTGTGACCGTGTTTTTATATTAGCCGCTGAACAATAACTACGAATCATAAAACAAACAGCCGGTTCCCTGTACTTTCGGAAAGAAAATGCCGTTGTATCCATAATCATATCGACATACATATGATGTCGCGCGATGAGTCACATGTGTAAGTAATATAGAATGTTAAACCAGAGGTAATGCTTTTCAGCGAAGTGATTTGTCGTCGCGGCGGCAG
Source organism: Dalla quadristriga (assembly GCA_018245335.1). NCBI lineage: Eukaryota > Metazoa > Arthropoda > Insecta > Lepidoptera > Hesperiidae > Dalla > Dalla quadristriga. The sequence goes on along the minus strand of DWLO01002981.1, from coordinate 6,025 downwards.
TATTTTTATTCAAATGGAAAACAGGTGTCTTGGTTTACGTTTATTGTAGGTAAAGAAAGAAAGAAAAGAAAGAAAAAATGCTTTATTTCTCATGACCCTATAACACACAAAAACATGCAGGCTTACAGAACAGTTTAAGTTAATTAAATAAAAATTATAAAAGTCCTATGTTCGCATCTGTTACAGCCACTAAGGTGGTCACATCTTATATAAGTGTAGCCGGCATCCACACCTTTCCGATCGAAACAAAATTGTTGAGAAACAATCATTGCACGGCAGAAATGGGTGTGGCGGTGGTACCGCCCCGGGCGAACCGTATACAGGTTCTACCACCTGGCAATTACAGCGTGTTATTTACATTTTATTTCCGCAACTCCCGCCTCTATAGATACTGATTGTTCGTTCGTTCCGAGTCGCGTAGTACCGATCGCATTTCGGTGGATGTGACAACAACTGAGTCTTTACAATAGGGTTGAACGCATAAACGAATTCGTCATTCATTGATTGTTCGGGTAGAACGCGTACGTGCGACCTCGTCGCCCACGCGCAATCTATAGCCATGTAACCCGCCAACGGGTTAACAAACGACCCGGCCAGCACAGAATAGGGTTTTGAAACCATTAAATAAATTAGCTGATTGTTTGGAAAGTAAATGTCAGCCTTGTGACACGCATGGTTGAGCGCGCATTTCAGGTTGATTTAGACTTCAAACATGATCGAAATCAATCAATATTTAAATACGTCGAACATGATTGAAATCAATCAATATTTATCGTATTTCTTTGCATAATATTTTTATGTAAGATACTCCAAAGTACGCCCTACAGGAACCTATGTTTACGACTTAATGTGACAGACACTTCCTATAACACCATGTACGAGCACATGTATGTATGTAATTGAGTATGTATGTAGGCGACACAGATGATATAAGGCACGGTTGTTCCGCATACAGCGATTGCGCAAGCGCTACCGTTGCGTCCGAAGCCAGTAGAGCCTCATTAGACTTTTTTTTTTTCCTTTAATCATTTTGCGGTTATTTCGCTGTATCAAAACAACATATACATTACAAACACATTACATACAATGATATCTAAATGAAAATAATAGTTACAACAAAAAAAAAAAAAAATAATCTGATCCCAGAAAATTATTGAATAAAGTTTAACAACTAATTTTATACAGTCTGAGTGAGGATTTTACAATACAACATTACAATCAGAAAAGTCTCTCAATGTCCGTTTACATTCAGTGTTGCGGTAGGCAGCGTTACGGCCACACTCCAACAAGACATGCATTAAGACCTCAGGTACACCGCAGAGATGGCAGTTGGCTCATTAGATTTAAAACGATGACTTACGGTGGTACAACGGTTTTTAGTGTGTTTTCAATTCCGCAAATTTTCCTCCATTTATGAACCAAATTTTTGAACATAATGTTAGTTGACTATATGATCTAAGTTTATAGGATTATGAACCTAATTTTTGAACATGTTTCTTGACTGAATGATCTGACTACCTATCACTAAAACGAAAACACAATTAGATACTAGAAATTTTCTCGTGAAATAATTAGATTTTCCATTATCTGTGCCAGTACTATATTGTCACGAATTAGTTCACGGAATTATTTTTGAAACATAGTAAATACGTAATCATTTCTGGAACGTACAAAGCCATTTTCTTAATCCGTGAAAATGTTTTGTGAATGTGAATAAAAAATAAATTATGTTTGTACGGTGATTATTTCGAGGGCGCTCAGTATAGTCATATCACCATTTACGTAGGTACACGAAATAGTTGCATCACTGTCATTTGAAAACTTCATAGTCTTCCGTGATTGGTCCGTGATCAACCCGCTTCATTTTTAAGTGAGAATTGATGCATCCTCTTAATGAGAAAAGATTCTGAGGTATGATGAAAACCACACAAGGTATTCACAGATAGCCGGTATTAAGTCGGTAAGATGCTAATTCATATGCTATTATAATGTTATCGGTCTATCATTCGCGACTTTATCGTTGCCGATAACGTTTAAAAGGTATTATTAACGGGCGTTTGTATTCCCGAAATAACGATAACGTTATATATAAACGAAAAATTGAGGACAAACGCGGCACTCACAAAACGCCGGTATTTTTTATGTAATCTCCGTCATTTTGGACGGAAATCAATAAACCCAAAACTCATTACCCCAAGTTTGAATAACAACTTAACGGGACCCTAGGTTCCTGTAAATCTTGGCATCACTAAAAAAATTACGGACGTCGAATAAATTGTGGGCACATTAGTCTCTTTTACTGCGCCCAATAAAAATCGATTTTATACGACCGTCGGAGCTCTCGATTCGTTTAATTAATCTGACTTTTTCCTCCTTTTCAGGTGAGTTAATGCGATCTGACGCTGGCGTCGAGACAACATACGACCATCAAGTTCCATCGGGAACGGGTATGCCGTGTCCAAATCTCCCGCTCAAGACAAGCATCTGTCATTTACACGACGAATTTTCAATAAATATGCTTACTGTCTGTCAATCAGCCAATAAAGCTCGTTGGCGCGTTGGTTAGTGACCCTGACTGACGAACTGTGGGTTCCGGGTTCGATCCCCGGTCGGAGCAGACATTTATTTGGCAGATAAATGTTTTTACTCGCGTATTGAGTGTGTAAAATTGTGTTGTTTTCTGTATGTAACCGCCATCCGAAACACAGGGAAACCTAGTGCGCGGGTGTGAGTGTATAAGCGTTTAAAAAATAAATAATAAAGCAGTCTTTTTGTCTAAATTTTATATACACTGCAACACATACAATATAATACAATAAAATACAAAAACACATTATTGTACACCAGGACAAAATATACAAATTATGAAATAACAGCACATGTATACAATAGGCATATGTATACACAGCAATTCTGCGGTAGGTACGGTTAAGTAAGGTACGATTTCTTAAAATAACTTTACATAGTATTCATGAAATGATTAACTTGAAAGTCATGAAGTCCGTTGCGTGCCCATTCGCCGATTTCTCCAAGTCTGATACACATTAAACATCGCGTTTAATGTTTTCTTATCACCTTTTTATTACGTTTTATTGCTCCATTCCGTTGGCTATCTCGTTAAGAAAAAATCGACTACAAATTGCCATTTTCTTAGTGCCAGTGCGACTTACTCGTACCTTGTGTAGTTAATGTTGAATAGTTAAATGACTTTTTTAAAATATATATCAATGTACATTTGGATGCACCAACATCCATACTAGATTGTCGGTTGGAAGTTAGCTTCAGAACACACACATGGTTTCGGTTAGTGTACGAAATGACTACAACGAAGTTATATTCTGCAGTGGTGATTCGATACTCGATGCTTATATTATAAGGAGGTAAAGTTTTCATGTATGAAGGGGGGTAGTCTCTGGAACTTATCGCTAGGCTTCATTTTTATAAATAGATGAATTGGGAATGAAAATTTGTATGGAAAAACGTATTACATAGCTGTATTCTTTCCCTCCTCACCATGCAGTTGTCTGGACGAAAACGCTGCTTCGCGATATGATCGCCCTTGTACCTTAGAGATTAAGTTATTTTTTGGATAATTCATTGTAGTTTTTATGGTGTGCAATAGTCAGAATAAATACACGCGGGAGGAGCCGCGGACTAAGTCTAGTATAATATAACCATAATAATATCTACTAAGTCTGATGTTTTGCACACCGAGTGTTATGAATGAATGTCATGATAACTCATTGTTTGGTCTAGGGACATGAATGTAGGCACTCAACGGAAGTACCGCAAGGTTGCACTGCTATCTATGTATATCTATCTATATTGCTCAATGATTAAGTCTGCAACTTAATACGCCAACGCGTTCCTCGAATATGCATCGATGTCATGTTTCTTAGAAACATCCGAATAATCGATCACTCGCAAAACTCACCTACCGACTTTTTTCCAACTTCAGATTCATTTGTCATTTTGATATTGAAATGAGGTTCTTGGATTTTTCTATTATTACAAAAATACATTCGTAATTTTTTTCTGATTAAAAAAGTATCTTTTCGCAAGGTTCGCAGAAACGTCAACAACACAAAGAGTGTTTACTCTTTGGTGTCACGTGAAGAGAGAGTTTGTTGTGTGGCAAGGTTCTACGCAAAACACAATTTTTTAGGATTGAACAGTTTTATTATGAGAGAAAATAAGTACATAAATGAGGCACTCAAATTCAGACAGTAGGGAATATGCGTGTAGTTAAAATGTTGTACAAATATATTTTTTTCGTATATTTATCGTTCAGACATTGGATGTAAGCCATTATTTTCCAAGTTTATTCCTTCTTTATGGCATAAATAAATAAATGAAAAATAAAAATAAATAATGTCTCGGCCGGCAGTTGGAAGGGGACCAGTGCGGCTAGCGGCAACATTTCTTGAGCGCTTCCGTGCTTCAGAGGGCACGTTAAGCCGTTAGTCACGGCGGTTATTGTTAGATAATAGCCGTTAGTCACGGCGGTTATCGTTAGATAACAGCCGTGAAGCCTTGTCAGATGCCTTCGGGCGGCCTGAAAAACATCCGACATTCGGTTTGGCCACTTACCTCTCCACCAATCCGCATTGGAGCAGCGTGGCGGAGTATGCTGCAGGCCTCCTCAGTTGTGAGAAGAGACTCGTGCCCTGTAGCGGGCCATTATGGGTTGCAGCCAAGCTCCATTTAACAACTGCGAACCATTGTAAGGTAAGGTAACAAGAACTCGAAGACCTTCATAAAAATAAAATGTAAGTAAGTAAAGTTTTAGGTTAAGTAAGTAGGTACTCACAGCAACATTATTTTCCTTATATCTTTTTGAAATTCGCCTAAATAATTCATAGCTATTCATAATGTTTACATCACAACTAGTAAATATACAGTCTGTAAAGAATTTCGTAAGAATTTCAACATCAAAAGCGCCATTTGCAAATGGACGCCGAACACGAAACGTTCGTTCGAATTACAAATCTGCCGCCGACGAGTGTTCTTGCTTTAAAATAATGTTTTAAAAATGGAATACCGAATTTGAAATTTTCGACTCGTATTAACATAAGCACCAGCGCTTCGGTTGAAATCCGTTCTGTTGGATTAAAACCTCTTTGAAAGAGTTATTCAGATTTTGAACGGTATTTGGACGGTTTCGGCCGGTTATTTGTTACTGCCAATGGCTTTTAAATGCATTTTCGTGAATGTCTTCGATTATAACGCTGTCCTGTTTCCGTGCGCAATTAAAAAATGGCTGTATTATTGTTTTGTTCATTTGTAGTATATTCAATACGAGTACAGGGAGGTGATTGTGAAACGCAAGACGAGTCTACGGCATCGGGTCGATATGATTTTTATTGCAAATTTGCAAACATACCTAATTCACACATAGACTTCTGTTCAAAAATGCCTTGGCAGCGTGTGGGCTAGATTTACTGCGCTACGCGTTGCAGCCTGCAGCAATTGAAACATCTCGCTTATTTTACGAGTGCTGAAGGATTTGTGATGCTGCAGGTTTTATTCTCTACTAGACATGGCTTAAATTCAAGGCACTTCTGACTATTCCAATTTGTATGCGTTTTAAGTTAAGTTTATTTAATAGTAGGTATAATTTTTTCATTAATTTAAATTTATTTCATAAAAATTAAAATTATGTCACTTTTGTATTTAACCGACGATATTATTATGTCAGGTGTATTTATAGATAACTAAAGGAAGGCTCCGGGATATAAAAAGAACGCACCGGTGCCTCCCTTTTCCATCTACACATAATGACTTCTATCCATACCCTAAGGTTGTCTGGAAGAAACCGCTTCTTAGCGATAAGACCGCCTTTTGTGTAAATTCAATTAGCAATTTTTTTTTTTTTAATTTTTAAATTCTAGATTTATATTTAATTTTCACTATGATTTAAATTTAAATTTAAATTTTGATTTGGGTTTTAATTTTGATTAATAATTTTGATATTTTTAACTTAAAGAGAGCGAGAAATAAAAGACTTTTTTATTTAATTTATTTC
>DWLO01002980.1:0-11624 GCA_018245335.1 Dalla quadristriga | reverse complement strand
CTATCTAGAGACAGAAATACAATAAAAGTGTTTTGGTTTCATAATCACATGTACCTTTATTCTATGCATAGGTCGAATTGTTCAAGGCTGGATTTCAGAGGGCCGTCACGTTTCGCATCTTTCCCGCTCACACATTTTACTATTTACAATGATTTTAAAAGTCTAGGTAAACTTTTAATAAATGTGATTCATTGTAATATTACGGAAACTTACGACATTATTTTAATTTTCATGTAGGTTAGTTATTGTAAGAGAAAAAGGGACGCCAAAAATTACGAATTGTTTTCTTCATACTTTTCTTAATTTATACTCTTACCGCAGTTGATCCCGAATAGTATGATGATTCTTACGTTCAATGGTTAATGTAGCTGCGCTCTTTGTAAAATTGTAAGTATCCTACGTAGTACGTAGTCCATACGGAAGATTTTATTTAGGCACCCTATTTGGCGCGATCTTGTCTGATTCATCCTCCATGTACGATTGGCATAATAATATCATTAATGGCATATCGACAAGGTTTATCATCGCATCAATCAGCACTCTCAGTTTTCTTCTTGTTTTCCTTTCGCCTTCCTTCAAAACGTTTCCCCACACTTCGTGGGCACTTGGAAAATTATGGTTAAGTTTGTTATCGTGGTGGAATATGGGGATGTTTCCTCATAAAACTCGCAAGTTTACTATACATAAATTATGCTTAGCACATTATCCTTGTTATCGAGAAGTTGGTTGTAAGTGAAAAGTGCAATAAAATGAAATAGCTAGTCTCCCACGCCGGATATAGAATAAAACACAGATTTTCCTCGTAAAACTACAATAACTGTGTTTTATTGCTCCCCGTATACAAAGTTTCAACTTTACTGTTCGTTCCGAGCTCGAGCTTAGTTCAGCGGTGGTATGGGGATGTACGATAATAATACGATCTCGATTTATGTTCTTCATTACGAGTTTTAATTGTTAATTTTTGTGTTGATGTTCCGTTTCATCATCTTCAAGTGAACTATGATCTAAATCTCACTCATTCAAATTAGATGTCTATACGGATAAACAAAGAATGAAGGAGCTCTACCTGGCACGAATACAAATACATACAATAGTTGACATAGAACGTAAAGAAAACATTACAACGTACTGCGACATCTCAAAGCCACAGTGTACACAAACTCACACGCTAACTGAACTTGCCCGTAAGGCAGTAAGTTGTTTGCTCTGTGTTGCATCTGCATAGTTCGCTAGCATTTCGCCGGCTTATGGGACACGAGAACATGTTTAGACGTTAATGTACTACCACTTACGTTTTACTATACTGAGGGCAAGCTGAACTTGGAAATTAGAGCCCAGGAGAATCAAAAAATATATTTGTATTGATGATAGTGCAAAGCTAAAATAGGACGCACTGAAAACCAGTGGCTGAGATGTTGTACCACAGCATAGACTAAGTGCATTGCAATTTATGTCAGACTCCGTAAACATTATATATCCAAATTATTTTTTTCAAATTCAAATTATTGTATTTGTACAATGGGCGGACCTAATGCCTAATGGCATTCTCTACCAGTCAACCCTTGCGACGGTGAGAAAGATGCGGTAGGCGTTAAAAAAGTTAATTTGATTTATATAACTGAAAGTTTTAGATAAATAGTTTAAATATACTGAAACTAAATACAGACCTATCTATACAAATATATATACAAATATAGACCTATATACATAGATAAATGCATACATACACGGCTGCAACCCATAATGAGTGGCCCTTTATGGGTTGCAGGGCACAGGTCTCTCCTCAAAACTAAGGAACTGCTCCAATGTGGATTAGTGGAGGGGTTAGTGGCCAACCCGAGTGTCGGAAGTTTTTCAAGCCGCCCGAAGGCCTCCGACAAGGCTTAACGACTGCTATCAAATGATAACAACCGGGACCGACGACTTAACGTGCCCTCCGAAGTACGGAAGCGCTCAAGTAATTTTGCCACTAGCGGTCACCCATCATTATTAATATTTCTTACCAACTCAAATTGTATTAAAATAACAGAAATAAGTAACACAAACAAATGAGTGACGGGCTGTGGCTCCCGTGTTCGATTTCCGGCCGGGGATTTCACTGGCACAACTTTCGTCGCTTGAATACATATATTTTCTTTGCATGTAGGTATGTATGTTCTTCTCATCCTGAGAGGATACCCGTACTCAGTAGTGGGCCGGTTATGGGTTGTGATGTGTGTGTATGTACTTATTGTATTTATAATTCATTTATTTATTCATTTCATCACGTCTACAACAGGCTTATAGTGCAAGCAAGTGAAATTAAAATGTATAGGAAATAAAATAACAGGTAAGTACTTTTATAGGATGTTTACTAATCAGTTTTATTAATATTATGTGTATGTAATGAACGTATTATTTAAATATCTTCTCTCATTCCTGGTTTATTTTGTGCCTACCTCACGTTCTCATTATAACCCAGGGTTGACTGGTTGACATTGCCATTAGGCATTAAGACCAACCTTGTGAGCTTTGTTTTTTAAGTGTTACAAATTAATAAATAAATATATCCAATATTATAACATACTCGTAGCAAGTTATCTCTCATCATCTGATAAGATGGTAAGAATAGGAGTGTCTGTCTGTGACATTAAAATTAAGGTCAATAATTAAATGGAATACGCTATTCATAATAATATGACACCTAAACATGATCAACCGTTTTTAGAATCTTTGTCTTACTGTCTGCGTTTGTTTGTCGCGTATAGGCCCCGAAACCGCTGAACGTATTTTTATGAAATTTTCAATGATTTAAGAGTAACTTACCGTATAGGCTTTGATTTAATATCTAAAACGGTATTTTAGTAAAAGCCCTTAGCGTCTGAACCCTAAGGGTCCCATTTATTTCACTATAGTATTGTTATATAAATGTTAGCAGTTCATATTCCTACATAAGACTCTTTGTATGTGAACTTTCTTTGTACCGAGAAATAAATAATCTTCAATGTTTACACTTTTTGGTTGAAAATCAAAATTTCATATTTCAATATAATGTAGAAATAATAAGAAGATACACTTTATTGCTATAAGGAACATTTTCGCAATGTCTGTAAATACAAAGAAACTAAAATATTGCCCTAAGAGAGGCTTGACTGATGAAAGTACCTGAGTTATACTTACAGTGAACAATTTATTGCGAGCACTTAGCAACCTCTCCGACAAACGTTTACGTTAAGTCAGACAGTAAAGTAGCCACTTACTTGAAACCTCTTAAAGCATATCTCTATATTTGTACTGTATGTCTGAATTAAGTTTTAATAAATCCACGGACTGAATCTAAACAAAAAAATGGTTAGTAAACAAATTGTATACGAATTCAGTTAAGCTTCATCCGAGGATTTAGCATATTTGAAGCATATCTTAAGGCATATTACGTCGGTGACTCTCGAATCAATTTCCATAAGACTCGAAGCGTTCTTGAATTTAAAAATCAAGGAGGGATTCTAAGATAAAGTTATCGGAGATTTATCCCGCAGTCGCAGTTGCCGTCGAATGCAAAACGATGGTCTGCGTTGCTTCTGACATAAATATACGGCAAAGGGCACAGCAGTATAGTATATAAAACAAAAAAGTCTTTTCTGATAAAGGTTTTGAACTAAGTTAATAAAATATTACCCTCTCGTGAGAATCATTGAAGGGTTGAAGAAAAACTAGGAACTTCGTAGCTTCCAAGTACTTTTTCTCTGTCTCGGCGTTATAACTTCAACATTTTGTGAACCGATTTTCATGAAAGTTTATTTTGCCCTCGTATTGTTTAAAACAAACAAATTATATAGGTTTGCAATAACATTTTCGCTTAATGTGACCTCACACACTCGTAACATTATCACCTACCTATGAGTGGCAGATCTAAGGCCGCGTTTTCGCCTATAGCGACGGGTGTATGGAGGGTGACCACGGGGAGACCATATCAAAAAATTTCTCCCTTTTTTGTTTTATTATGGTGGCCCTACTGTCGCCCCGCTCGTCGCTCTCGCTGAAAACGGGGCCTTGGTCTAAGATTGTAGGGCGTGCATGATAACTTTAGTCTACACCTCGTTTTGATGGGCTGACTACCTGTAGGAAATGGACGACAGTAGGAAATGGATTTAGAGGGGATTGGGACCGATTGGAGTAGCGTAAATTAGGAAAGTTCTATGACAAGCAGGAGACTCAAATGCTGTAATAGACGAGACACAATGAGGGTTTAACAACAGATTGAGTGCATGTTTGTAAAAAGCAAGGGGAAGAAAAGATGTAAGAGGGTAGTCATAGACATTTATTTGTCTTTAAGGTAGACGAATTGTTCCTTTTCCAGCTCTTACCTTATTTTATTACCGTAGCCTTGTTTTATTACATCGCTTGTGAGTAAAGTGTTCGTGGAACATTCCATAAGACATGTCATCCTGGTACTGGCACGGGAATAGCGTCCCGCAGAAACGTTTTATTTCCCGAATCCTGCATCGCCACAGATAATCCCCATCCCTGTAGCTGTCTCGGTAGCCCCTGTTTGTGGAAATCCCGTCTTAGAAACAAAATAATATCGCACATCGGCAACGAGAAAATCCTATCAAGATATAGAAGTCACAGCACGACACCAAAACAAGGTTATTGAGATATCATATACATTCAGAAATTCTACGATCACATACATGAGAAGTTAAATAAAATTACTTATTACCCACAGACTTGTATAAATAGAAGATAAAAAAGAAACTAAAACCCCTACACAAAGGAAAATAATATGGAAATTTTAAAAGATATCACAGCCGGACATTTCTGATACTAGCGGTCAATCATTCAACTAATGACCGCGCTTGGGCCAGCTCAATCAGGTTTAGGAATTGCAATATGGTGTAATTTTTTATTCGATTCAGTTTTTCAAGTTGAAATTGGGGTGTATTCATTATTATAAACATTTACCAAGTCATAAATTTGCTATTGATAATATGTAGGTATGTATGTTTTATCACCAGTTGCTAGTCAAATACCATCCTGTAGTCTTAACGTACCGTTATGTTGCTTTCGCTCTAGAAGTACCTGGGCCTCTACGCAACTCTGGTTTCTGTTTGTGATTTCTCAATTATCAAGTCGAATCAGGACCTATCGGCGTAACATTTTTACGGCATTTGTGTCGTATGAAATTGCTTAAATCCGTTATTTATCCAATCTGCCTCGTAAAAAAATTAAATGAATTTGCAGTTCTGTTATGAAACATTTTATTGAATAGTTGAAGCACGGAAGTGTAAAACGGTGATGTAGTCCAACTTTTAAAAATAGGGGGGTTAAATAGGGGGTCTATCGCAGGCCCGTAATCCAACTTTGACAGTAAAGCGAGCTGCTGTTTTTTACGGATAAACATATTGTCATAGCTAGCAATTACAAATGATAACACTGTTAATTTGTGCTGGGATTATATCATATAGAATAAAGATAATTAACTCGTAAACAACATTACCACGACAAAAACTTGATTTTAATTTTTTTAGAATTATTACTGTAATAATTCTCAAGAAATAAAGCAAGATAACAAAGAACTTCAGCCATTAAACAGTAAACAAAGACACATATCCGTCTTTGACTTGGAATATTTATTGGAATCGGTACTTACTAGATCTTATAAATGTCAGATACCTGGTAGAGGTACGACGTAGGACGAGAAGTACGACAAGCGGTGCGTACGTCACAAACGTCCTCCAATCGGAGCGGACTTTGACGCATCGCGTCTGAAAAAACTCAGATCCAATTTAGGAGCTGAATCCGATGACTGTCCCTCGGGAGATCTTTATCCATGGCGCGAATTTTAACAGAGAGTGAGAATTCGATTTTATCTCATAAATACGTTACTTGAAAAGTAATTCCGAAATAATACCAGATACCTACTGATAAAATAAAAACCCTTTTTCAAGCTTTTTCGTTTCGCTTCTTATTTGAATACGAGTTGAATTGCAGTCTCTACCAGTGGAAATAGCCCAGTAAAGTCCACTACTTTATATAATATTTGGAACTAAAGAACCAATATAGCTCATAAAAATAGGAGTAAAGTGGGGTTATGGAGTAGGGACTAAAGAAAGAGCAGACTTGGCTGCAGCGTATAATTCACTATTTTAATAGGCTGACTTTTTTGAGAGGGGGTCTGGAACTTCGCCATGATAAAAATACGTAAATCTGACAAGAGCTTAAAATTTTTCCTGCAATATTTTCATTGATCATCTAGCTCAACTCTTTGGCATAAGTAGGCATACAGGGTTACTGTTACCAAAAAGCTATGAAGAACACTTTCGAGCGCTTTCGACTTGAGCAATTCCTGATAACCAGTCCAATTTTCTGTATCTCAACCTTCTCTATACATAAAACGCTAACGACCTATTCTATATTATCGAGAAGATGATAATGCTGATAAACGTACCAAATTATTGTGTTGTATGATTGATGCTCCAATTTATGTTGTCAATATTCATTTAAGATATTCGTGAATTTATCGGCCAAACTCGATCTTAGTATAAACTAGTTCAGCCTGGCTAGACTAAACTAGTTCGTCTTACACGCGATAGGGTCAACCGGAATAGCCTAGGGGAACTAAGTCGTCCTAAGCCCGATAGGATCAACTAGTTTAGCCTAGGCCAACCTGATTTATACATAGTGTATAAATCAGGTTGGCCTGATAGGTTAGCGTGATAGTTCACGCTACGACCTGCTCTTATATGAACGTAGGAGGGATAAGTAACGTGGATGAAACCGAAGGTTATTCATAATTCATTTATTTATTTTTTTAAATCCGTTTTTCATCAATCTGCTTCGTCAAATAACGAAATGCATTTGCAGTTCTGTAATACATTTTTTTTTAATAACATCGTATATGTTTATCAGGCTAAGATTGCTGTCTATCTAAGTTCATATAACTTTTTGATAAGTTTGAAAAACGGTTATTGTCTGTACTGAGTATATAATGTCTCCTACGCGCCCACTACCTAGAACGAAAGAATTAACAACAATATCATTTGTGAACTACGCGACTGGCTGATTCTTGCTCATTCATCTGGTTCTTCGTTCACTTTTTCCGATTAAACAAGTCCTTTTAATAATACGAGTGGATATTACAACAGGTAAGTGCTTTAATGGATATCATTTATTTCTATAATTTTTATTTAACTTTCTACTAAGAATGTAACGTAAGAGCACAGATTGTATAATAGTTACTTTAATAGACATTAAATTTAATGTTATTCACGTGCAAGATAAGATGCGTTTTTAAATAAGTATATCATAAGTACCTATATTCGCCTTGTTGAAGCTATTTGACATTATGTTGTTGCTTTATCTCATTGAACACGTACAATGCTTGCTTATGCCGATAAGTTTCGTAACTCATCGTTCCACATCTAACGCTCCGCCTGTTGTATAAGTTTAATTAGAATTCCTACTGATGGACGTACCTATCCAACCGAAGACTTTGTTTCTCGAAGTACCCGTAACATGGCAATGTGCTAACGAGAAAATAATGGCGATCGACGCAAATGGGCTTGATGCCTCGGCATAAAATTTTAGCGGCGTTGAGAATATTATTGAAATACTCAAACATTAAATATTGACGTAAAAGAGAAGAAAATATTCGTTGTGATACTCTAATTATACTACTGGAATGGTGGTAGACTTTGTATACATTTTTGAAGGGTAATAAACAGGTATGCGGCCACCTAAGTGGCTACCATCAGCTATGGACCCAAGCAACATCAGTGGATTCGCTATCCCTAAAAAGGAGCTGTTTTTTATGCATTACAGTTCACCTGGAAAATCTTTTTTTTATACATGAGATAATAATAGAAAACGCGCATGCGTCCATCCATCATGCGCATCCATCGATATGCACTGCCGCATACATCGATATACATCTGTGACAAACCTCGAATAGGACTGTGCGAGTAACCATTTGTTTGTTAGTTTGTTAGTCCTGTCAGTAGATGTTGCTAGGAATATAAGTTGTTTAGTATTCGTAAGTATTTGTCCTATTCGGAGATGGTCACAGATGCGTTTCTACCCCTGAGGACTGAGGTACAAATGGGTGTGGGTGTGTCCGTAGTACCGCACCGGGCGAACCTACAGGTTCTACCAACTTGTAACTTAAATTATATCCCTTTTAGTCGACGTCCTACACGTAGGTCCTATGTCTGGCAATCTATGTCTTTTTCCTCTGGAGAGCGATCCGCTTCGTAATGCAAACAATAAAAATTCTAATATATCTGGAGTACCGCCTGTTAAGAATGATAGTTAAATAAAAAAATTAGTAAGTGTCCATAAGTATTTTTTAATAAAATCTTGGTGACAAGTTTCCGATTCGCCCAATAATGGTGGACAAAAGAAGTTTTGGAAGCAGTCCAGACTTCCGGAGAACTTTGTAAACATACTGAAGTTGGTAAATCGATAGAACTGTGCTATTACTGTTCAGAATTTTATAACAGACTTTATTGGTAATGAAATAAAAAGGAAAATATGTAAAGTATCTATCATTATAAAATTGTTACGTAGCCGTGCGTAAACAGTTATTTATTTATATTATAATATAAATTGAAAATATTTTGAAAATTCTTCTAGGGTTATGTCTTTGTTCTGTACCACACCACGAGTGGAGCATTATCGAACGATGGCCAAATGGTTGTCATAGTAGTATAGAGGTATAGACGGGCTCATAAAATGATAATAATTAGCTAAAGTGAAAAGGCGTAAAGTTGTCTGTGATGACGAGGACCTATGGTTTTAGTCCCTTTAGCGTTTAAAAAATTATTTATTATTTATTTGTCATCGTTAAGATGTTCTTCAAGCAATATCACATTATTCCATATTTATTTAACACCCATACCTTAACAGATTTACTTCTGGCGCGTATGCACAATTATACACGCACCCGTGTCCCAAATTTAATATTGGAAAACAATGCATATATGAAATAAAAGCAACAATAAAGGGTTATGGTCTCATGTCGCCATCAGGATTTTGCCAGTACATCAATGGTAGTCCTCAACGTACTTTTACCAAAAACTGGTGTTCTATTCTACACAATTCTATCAAGTCTTAGGTTAGGTGCATACGTAACTACGTAGGAGTACAATCACTTCCCTTACATGTTTTATACGGTTTTATTTTCTTACCTTTGCCGTTGTACTCTTAGTCTTAAATCTTACAGTAGCCTCTTGCTATTCCTGAAGGAATGCCCCGCAGACGTCCATCCAAGTTTATCCCGGCCAGCAATTGTTGCAACTACTTTCTTATTTAAATGCATGGCCTAGAAACTAGCAGCCGCAAAATAGAAAATATTATTTTCCCGCTTTCACGTAGAGCTTTCTATGGATGCCTTTATTTTAACAGTTTATGTTTATGAATTTAGTAATGTATTTTAATCAAAGACTTAATATAATACTCCTTTAAATATTTTTTATTTCACTTTATTTTATCCCTAATTTATATTTCATGACATTAATATTATATTCTTTTTAATTATAGTGGATTGACTAGTGTATATTGGTACTGGCGCGGCCTGGCCTGGTAGGTTAGCATTTACAAAACTGAACATCCTGTAACACCTCTGCTAAATGTAATTGAATGCATTACACCCATGGAAGAAAGAAATACTTACTAACATGTAGATAATTGATGACACCTAATTAAATTCATTAATTCAAGAGAAATAACAACACACCCCAAAGTAGTTCAGAAACGCCAACTGACAGAGCCGATAAATAGAAATCATAAAATAAGCTTTATAACAATAAATACACACTATCTATCACTTTATTTTACTTTTTCAAATGACGCCTTCTGCTATAAACAATATACAAATATAAATAAATACTTATTGACGTAGTTCAGTTTAGCTTCAAACCACGACGTTATTAATTGCAGCTGTCAATCTGAAAATGAACCTTAATCATAGAAGATAGAAGCTTAAGCTAGCAGATTATTATTATTATTGTCATAAAACTATAACATTTACAAAGCTGCACAAAACCTAAAGAGATATGTGTCCGAGTTATCCCAACTGTTCGAGAATGTGTTGGGAGCTCAAGAATAAGAAATATGCAGTGTCAGCATTCAGGATTTACTAAAGGTCGAAGGTATCTGTCATGGGGGAGCTTGTTAGGGGTTTACTAACAGGCTTCCTAATCACAGTAAGAGATCCCGCAGCTTATCTTGACGCATATTCCGAGCGTGTCCGAACCATTTGCTCCACCCGCCGAGGTGGACCACCGCGTCCAAATGATGTACACATATTTATACGTAAGTACTCTCGTATCGTTTTACTAACAGAATTGGGAATCCTAGTTCTGTGGCTTTACTTACCAATATTGTTATTACTGAAAATCTAGGTACGTAAGTACGTAGTACGTAGTCTAATTTTGAGTAGTCTAGTTTACCCAGTTTTTGATAGAGAAAAAGGACGAAAACAATTCGTAATTTATCTCGCCATTTTACTATGTCAAAAATGAGGTGTATACAAATTAAAGTATGTCTTAAAAGATGAATGAAAAGATGTAAGAATATGCGAGCAAAAAAGATGTGAAATGTGACAGGCTTCAACATTTTGGTTTAACAAAAATCTAATTGACAAGTATCCGAGTCCAGTATCCAACAGATTATATTGTGTCAATAAATTAATTAGTTAATTGCTGATAATTTAATTGCTAATTAGCAACCATAGAACAAGCACTTAGGTTTTTGATGTAATATGAATTAGAAATACAGTAATTAATGGAGTCTTTAACCTCATTACACTATTATTAAGTGTACCGAGAAATTGTATTTAAACTAAAAATAGAACGAATATTAAGTAGTTATGTCAATATGTTTTTTAATATTTAGCTTATACTTTTTTCACGATATCACATTATCGGTCTAAGTGTTTTCGAAGAAAGCCCACATCTTAAGATGGCCTATTTGTAAACTCTGCGGTTGCCCATGCGGAAAGTACCTAATGTCTTAATAATGCTACAATTTAGCGAGACAATGCCACAAATAAGGAACAAAATAGGTATAGAGTAGGTAAAACTTCTAACGCAGGTAGACAACATAAAATTACACTTTGTTGTCGATGTTAATGGCGTCATCTGTACTTCTAACGCAGAACTAACAAAAATGAGCCTTTCCATTCCCCCCGATCCCTTCCAATTTATATTCCGCGCGTGTTCGTAAAATCTTATTTAAACTGACATCATCAATCATGAGTATTGGAATCAATAAGTATTTGGTGTTTATAAAATGCCCAGTTACTTAAAAGTTTTACTAACGTCCCGCCCGAATTTCACTAGGCGTTTCGTAAAAGTTTTGTTTTTTAGTCTATCCTTATTATCTAGCTGATAAGCTAAGCTGCTATATGTGTGTTATCCTGCTCGCAGGATTCCCGTAAGATACTGTGACATTTTACTACATCTTTTAATCCATATAGGAACCATGTATGAGAACTATATAAACTATTACACCACTACCCATCTTTCTTCCCTATGAGTTCTCCATACTTAAGGCTGTCTGGAAGAGATTGCTTTTAGCGATAAGACCGCCTATTGTATACTTGTGCTGTTACTTCGCAACATGTTTATTTTGTCCTGGTGTACAAT